>CACRXK020003626.1:23862-35274 GCA_902702795.2 Paramuricea clavata | reverse complement strand
CGACCTAGTTACTTCAATTTATCAAGCATTTACTACCCATGAATGACAGTCAATTAGAATCAGTGCTGCTAACAAGATAATCATACTCTTGAAAACAATTAACTTGTCAAATATCTTCACCTGTGCCACGTAATGATGAGGGGAAACATTAATATTCATATAAAAGAAAACTATTTCTGTGTACGTTGGCTAAGGAGGAATATATACTTCTGGTTGTAGAAAGACCGCTCTGCGATTATCTTATATATCAGCATATAATTCGTGGTACGTAATCTTGCATGATGAACAAATTCAGCTGTAATCAGTAAACTTCTACTTGTTCGAGATCAAGGCAACAAATTTTCTCTATTTTATATAGTTATCATTTTGTCCACACAGCAATAAGATTTCATATAGGTCAGTTCTCATATAAATAAATATAAATAATTAAATCTCTGACTGAAGGTGTTTTTTTTTACAGCAGCGAGCCTGCATGCAGACGGGTATTCTCATTAATGTGAATACTGAAATAGTCATAGTTGGCAAGATTAACATATCATTTATTATTTATATAGTTACTGTATTCTAAACCCTTCCAGTCTTTTAATTAAGGAACCAAATGACGCTATCCAGGATTTTTACAGCATTACTCTTCACAAGTGTAAGTATAAATACCAATTTGTTCGCAGGGTTGTTCTATATAAGCTGATCCCAGTGTATAAGCCCACCATATCCAATAAAGCTCAGGCCATTACGCTAGGGGTACGTTAGGCTTATAGGGGTACATATACGCTAGGGGTACGTTAGGCTTATAGGTTCCCCGTTGTACACGTTTCAAGCACGGTCGCATACGGTGGTATATACAGTATGCTGGCATAGACCCGACGAGACAGAAACATTTTTTGAAGCATGGATAGTTAAACATTTTGTGCGTATTCAAACGTACGGTAGAGGTAACTACGCCAGATGTACGGTACTCATACGCTGGCATTTTAAGGGATTTTTGTAATTTTGTGCGTATGAAAATTATTTCATTAATTTCCATACGTTTCTCTGATACGCAATAGCCAGTGTGCATGACAGGGCCATATAAACTTGCACACGTGCACATGCAGGGTTGGATTAACGTTTCGTGAGGCCACGTGACATTTTAAACGCTGTCACTGAATAACTGAATTCAAGAATATATTTTTGTATTCCATGCGTCCTGTGTATTTAAAAAAAAAACCCAACAAATATAGCTATACATAATAATTTGAACTAATAATCAACCCAGTTTAACTCATACAGCACGTTGTACAATCAGCGATAATGGTTGATAACTGCATATTACATTATATAATATATTGCAATACTTGGATTTTAAAGCAAAAGTTGTAAACGTTAATAACCTCAAGCTGAAAGCCCTCTGGCAGGAATCCAACCAGCACCCTTGTTTTGTATATATACATGCACGTGCGGTTAGAGCTTGACACTTGCATGGACTTTGTAGCTTAGTTAGTTAGAGCACTGGACCGGAATCGCAGAGACGCATGCAGGTTTGATTCCTGCTAGGTGGCCTATATATAGATGCATTTTAATTTTAATAGAGAGATTTATGCCCGTATTCAAAAAGCTCACTCACACTCAATGAGTGGAGGTTCAATCTGAGCTTCTCTTGAGTGTCAATGCTGTTTTTGAATAGGGAGGGTAAAAAAATAACATTGACACTCAAGGCAAGCTCAGATTGAACCTCCACTCACTGAGTGTGAGTGAGCTTTTAGAATACGGGCGTTAAATGGTGCACTGCCAGGACAATTTGCCTGTTTTGTTCATAGAGATGTGGATTCATTTGAGCCTGAAAGGCAAGTATTGCAGTAACAATATCCACAGCAATAAAGACAATAAAGAGTACTTGTAATTGTATTGAGTATTAATATCATTACGATTATATAGTGATTTGATGCAGGTTGATGGTAAAGTGTACAAAGTCATTTTTCTGAAGAAACGACCATCACTGAGTGCAGTATAAAAATTAAGCAATATTCCAGTGACATGTATCACATGCAAGAGATATCTGTTGAAGAGGGCTTGGACTGATTTATTGGCCTTTCTCACCTTCAAGAGATTTGCAACCTGTCATGGAGAAAGTTTTTGGGTATTTTACATGTATATAAAAAATAATAATTGTAATAGATGCTTTCTATGCAGAGTAACTAATAAAAGATGATGTTTTGGGGCTTATTTCTGCTTAATGGAGCTCTAATAATATCATATTCAACAATTTAATAAATTAAAAATTCAATAACAATTTTAATAATAATAATAAATTTCATAATAATTTTATTACAATAAATGTAAAGGATCGGACTTTGAGAGCGGCTGAGATTACTGAACCGTCCCGATAAACTCGACAAAACAAACTAACAACAACGCATAGACCTTTCGTGGTCTATGTTACAAACGTATAGACTCTTCGTGGTCTATAGTCTTCTTGTATGTTAAACGTATATTTATCCAGGACAGTACTTAAAAACTCTGTCCCCGCAGATCCCTTTTTATAAACTCTTAGTTAATAACTCTCGTTTATATCACCGTTCGATTTCGATGCGCTCTGACTATAAGCGCTCTAACTATAACTAAACAATTCCAAATTCTACCTACTAATCTTTTTGGGTTAATTATTTATTCATTAGAAGTCAATTCTTAACAATAAATATATTTATTATTATGTATTAAATTAACAACGTTAACCTCCAAATTTTACTCATTCCTGTTCACATGTGCTGGACTGTTCGTGTTGAAATTGTTGCTTCAGTTTTTACATACTAATAAGAATTAGATGCTGTACCTTGTGAATGTTCTAACACAAACTAGTTCGAACAAGTAACATTTGAATATAAACAAGAATACCGGTGTTCCCGGAAGTCTAACAACAAGCCATTGTTGGGTGGTGATCAGGTGAATCTTGTTTGAAAATACAGGGTGTATCCAAAAAAGCGCAACCTCGGAATTTCCAAAGAAATCGACGTTGTTTTAAAGACAAAAGATTTTAGGCGCCTGGGAATTTAAAATAGCATAACTGTCAAAATTACTGCACACGCGAGTGCATAAAGCAAAATTTATGCATTTATTTAATGCACAACAACAGTAATATGATCTATTAGCAATTCGATTTCAATTCCCAGGGGCCTAAAATCTTTTATGCTTAAGAATTGCAACGTGATTTCTTAGGAAATTCCGAGGTTGCGTTTTTATTGATACACCCTGTACAATATACTATTGTTATTTATATTATAATTCAACATACAGGGTGTATAAAAAAAAACGCAACCTCGGAATTTCCTAAGAAATCATTTTGCAATTCTTATAAAAGATTTTAGGCCCCTGGGAATTGAAATCAAATTGCTAATAGATCATATTACTGTTGTTGTGCATTAAATAAATGCATAAATTTTGCTTTATGCACTCGCGTGTGCAGTAATTTTGACAGTTGTGCTATTTTAAATTCCCAGGCGCCTAAAATCTTTTGTCTTTAAAACAATGTCGATTTCTTGGGAAATTCCGAGGTTGCGTTTATTTTGATACACCCTGTATATACGTGACACTATGCAGACTGCAGTTCGGCCAGTTCCTGGCTGACGAAATAAATGAACAGCAAAATTATGTACATCCATGTTGTCCAATATGTCTTTTGCCTGAACTTTGTCATTCACAAATACGGTACCACTTTCACCAAATTCTTCAAATACAGTATGACCTTGTTTAATTATATATTTTCTTGACAACTGTCCCTGTATATGCCTGTATGGCACCATTTAAATTTTCTGCCACAGGTAAAACATTTCTTAAGAGGCAGTCTCTGTAAGAACCTCATGACCTCTTTGGATCAACAAATAGATTTCTCTCAAACTTTGTAGTTGAGATTGCCTTTATAAGGGTTGTTTCAAAATGCATTTTGTTTTCAGTCTAATTGCATTTTGGCAAAGTTCTAGGGGGGTCAAGTTGAGGGAAAAAATTACGATTTTTGCTGTTTCTCAATAGTGGATTTTTGCTGATTTTTAAACCTCTGTACATGAAACAAAAATAATCATAAAACTAAATCTTTCCAGACAATAGTAGCTTTATATGTCTTAATATATATCATTCATGATAGACTAAAATAGAAATTTCCAAGTTCCTTAAAAATGGGTGAAATAAAACCCCTAAAATTCAAAAGTTAGACTTGCTATGAATGTAATATTATTTGTATGGTGAGATTAAAGGTTGGTCTTACATAATATAAAATAAAATATTGCGGCCTGTAAATTTTGGAGGTACTACAGGCCAACAAAACATCAACATTTTCGACTTTCGGCAGTTTGGAGCAAATAAGAACGTTCATGTTTACTGTAAACTCTGCTTTGAAAGAGCAAACTTTTACATATTATTGGACCTAGAACAGTGATGAACATTCGTTTGACCTTTACTGTTGTCTAAAGTCTTTTAGGGAAAAGCACTGACACAGGCATTTCCGTTATGTATGGACGTAATGGACTGTATTGTATAAATAATAAATATTTTCTAGCTGAATATAATCAAGACAAGTTATACATTTGCATCATGTAAAGACGTCCGTTAGTCAACAAATTATCAAACATCGATTTATTTTGAAGATTTATTTAAAAAGTCAAGAGAAAACCTACCCCAATATATTTATATTGATACAAAGTATGCCTCGATCGACAGCCTTGTCATTTAATGACCCGAATTGTCAGTTGACTTATTATTTGACGTTCGTTAGCTTCCATTATTCTTTAGTGTTAATCACTTTCGATATCTTAATGATTATTGTAGACACAGTCTTGTATATAAATCTTGATTCTTCGTCCGAACAGGCAATGTTAGTCAATTCCTCCATCAGTCCATCGTTATAACTCGATTTTGTTGTTGTTATGGCGGAGGCCGCTGACCAAATAATTCGACTGTCAAACGTACAGGGCGGGTTTGTGCACGATAGAGATATTTACAGCCTTGGAAAATTTTGCTTCCATCAAATAAATATCATGATAAACCTGTATCCTCCCGCACAATAGTAACTTGGTATGTCCTAAGTATCAAGGAATCTATAATTTTTTTAAATATATTTTCTAAATATAGAAATGTTTCTATATTTAGAAAAATTACATTTAGTCTGTTTCATTCGTGACAGACTAAAATAGAGATTTTCATTAAAATAGAGATTACATTTTTAAGGATTGGAACAATTTACCCAATTCTATTTGAGAAAACGATTTCCTTATAACTTTTAAACATATCAAGAACTTTGGATTATAGTAGTGACTTATTTTACTTTTTACATCGTAATTTCCTAGTGCATATACTTCAGAAAGATATATTATAACGTATTACTATTAGCTATATTGTAATTTATTTGCAGAACCTCCCTGAAAACCACGTATGTGATGGAAGCTGTTAAAATATTACCTTAATAATAATAATAATAATAAAGTTTTGCATATATATATATGTACTTCTAATTCGCTGCAGATTTCTTTCAGCATTTTGACATTGAATTTTTTCAGTTCGTTACGTTGGCGTAATTCACAAGTTACTTATACAGGGTGTATCAAAAAAAACTGAACAGATTTAAAATTGCTCTCAATTTCGCAAAACAGCTATTTGTATCTGTTTTTTTATATATATTGCTTCTTTGGGTACTTATAATGTAAAATAATGGAAAAAAATTTCTCGAACTCAAATTTTGTGAACCAGGGGGGTGTGTCTTTTCCAACAAACTAAAAATGGCTCGCGCACAAAATTTAAAAGCTGCAATCATATTTTAAGTTAACAGATGGAAAATGTGTCGGGTTTTTAATTACTGTACAAAATTTCAGACAATTTGGTTTAGTTTAAGCCCCTTAACTATTCACGCAAAGTTACAATTTTCCCGAAAAATCAGCTATTTGCATGCTTAATTAATGCATTTGCCTAATTTGCATATGTCACCAATATGCAAATTAGGTAAAGGCATTAATTAAGCATGCGAAAGGCTGACTTTTTAGAACAAAATGAATAGTTAAAGGGCTTAAACTAAACCAAATTGTCTGAAATTTTGTACAGTAATTAAAAACCCGACAAATTTTCAATCTATCAACTCAAAATATTATTACAGCTTTTAAATTTTGTGTGCGAGCCATTTTTAGTTTGTTGGAAAAGACACACCCCCCTGGTTCACAAAATTTGAGTTCGAGAAATTTTTTTCATTATTTTACATTATAAGTACCCAAAGAAGCTATATATATAAAAAAAACAGATACAAATAGGTGTTTTGCGAAATTGAGAGCAATTTCAAATCTGTTCAGTTTTTTTTTATACACCCTGTATATTAACGCAACACGCAAGCAAGTTTATATGAAAGCAAGTTAATATCAAAACCGTGAAATTATACAAAATTTAGATATATTTTTTTATTTCAGCTGCATGTGTTTTCACAAAAATTAAAAAGTCAAAAATCACCTGTGGAAATAGTCTCGCGGTAAATTTTCGGTGTGAAAGCAAACAATTCTCGACATGTTGCACGTGCTTTGACAGCCGAATTATTTAGCTGGTCAGCGGCTTCCGCCATAACAATAACAAAACGAGTGAATTAAACGATGGAGGAATTGACTAGCGTTGCCTGTTGACGAAGAATCACGATTTATATACGAGACTGTGTCTACAATAATCATTAAGATATCGAAAGTGATTAACACTAAAGAATAATGGAAGCTAACGAACGTCAAATAATAAGTCAACTGACAATCGGGGTCATTGAATGACAAGGCTATGATCGAGGCATACTTTGTATCAATTATATTGGGGTAGGTTTTCTCTTGACTTTCTAAATAAATCTTCAACATAAATCGATGTTTGATAATTTGTTGACTAACGGACGTCTTTACATGATGCAAATGTATAACTTGTCTTGATTATATTCAGCTAGAAAATATTTATTATTTATACAATACAGTCCATTACGTCCATACATAACGGAAATGCCTGTGTCAGTGCTTTTCCCTAAAAGACTTTAGACAACAGTAAAGGTCAAACGAATGTTCATCACTGTTCTAGGTCCAATAATATGTAAAATTTTGCTCTTTCAAAGCAGAGTTTACAGTAAACATGAACGTTCTTATTTGCTCCAAACTGCCGAAAGTCGAAAATGTTGATGTTTTGTTGGCCTGTAGTACCTCCAAAATTTACAGGCCGCAATATTTTATTTTATATTATGTAAGACCAACCTTTAATCTCACCATACAAATAATATTACATTCATAGCAAGTCTAACTTTTGAATTTTAGGGTTTTTATTTCACCCATTTTTAAGGAACTTGAAAATTTCTGTTTTAGTCTATCATGAATGATGTCATTTCTATATTTAGAAAACAAATTTGAAAAATTTATAGATACCTTGTTACTTAAGACATATAAAGCTACTATTGTCTGGAAAGATTTAGTTTTATGATTATTTTTGTTTGATGTACAGAGGTTTAAAAATCAGCAAAAATCCACTATTGAGAAACAGCAAAAATCGTAATTTTTTCCCTCAACTTGACCCCCCTGGAACTTTGCCAAAATGCAATTAGACTGAAAACAAAATGCATTTTGAAACAACCCTTATAAAGGCAATCTCAACTACAAAGTTTGAGAGAAATCTATTTGTTGATCCAAAGAGGTCATGAGGTTCTTACAGAGACTGCCTCTTAAACATCAAACAAAAATTATAAAATAAAAATTGTTGGCAAGTATACATAACATATCTATATTTTGATCTATAAATTCTTAACAACACAGTGCTCAAAGCTCGCAAATATTCAAACGTTCTAGTTAACACAGGCGAATATTTATCAATAGTGCATTGATAAATATCATTAATATATTTACCATGTATTTAGTTAATATTCTACATTACAGCAGAGTTATCCCAGGATATCGATAAATAAATTCTCACCTTCTATAAAATATTTCTCACCGATTTCTTGTTCTTAATTTGTTTTTTAGCATCAATTTCCCCTTACTACATTGTCTTTTCAGTATTCAGTATATTAAATGATGTACCACTGCTTCTATTCAATATATATTAAAACCACAAAATTTTAATCCAACTTGTCGCAATATAAAAGTCAATTTGATACAAATCTATAAACATTTTACTCACTCATGAGAACGGCGCCATTTTCGCAAGCCACTGACACAGAGTAGATAAGACATACAGAGACGTAACTGACCGTTGTAAACACTGCGGAAGATTACGTTATCATGTACCCACTTTTTTTTGAGGCGACCGGGCGAAAAATGATCAACTGCGCGTGCTCAGCAAGTTTAAAGTGAGTCGTCATCAGGTAGTCATCCAATCAGATGCATGCATCTAGTAACTTGCCGAGCATGCGCACAAAATAAGTGGGTACACTAGTTACGTCTCTGTATGTCTCTACTCTGTGCTCAATACAGCAAGTGGGGACACTTTGTCCCCACTTTTGGCAGGAGCCGTCACCTCATTAATATGCAGAAACACGAAATAGGCGTACTCAGGACTAGGGACTAGGCTGGCTAAAGTAGGTCTGCATAGGAGACTGGGTCGTGAGATGAGGGTCGAAAATATGCTTAGAAAACAGATTCCGTAGCACCCCTCGTGTAACTACATAATTTTTACATGACTATATAGATTAGAACTTACTTAGTTAGAATCCACTTCCCCCCAAGCGAAATAGTTGCACAAATTGAAGTACAACTTCTCCAAAGTTCATGCTTCGTCGTATTTCGAAATCCATGAACCGCCATTGTTGTGTTGCAAATACGCATGCGCTTGACCACAAAACACTCAATGCGCACGCGCAGATAACAAAGACTGATCTCAATTCAGGACTGGACAAACCTGGACAAGAAAAAAATTATAAAATGTGCGAAAGAAGGGCTGAACTGAAACAAGATGACATCGGAGTGTTTTAAAAATATATGATATTTTATGTTTTGTGCATTTTAATGGGTTTTCCCAAACATTCTGAGTAATGTACCGTGCCGAGCCCTGGCCAGGAATACTTCCAAGCCAACATGCATTACTAATAACTTGTTTAAAGTATGATGACTACAGCAATTGTACAACGTTTGCAAGCGAATCTGTTTTTCAGGCTTTAAATATTATCACAATCCTAAACATTCTAGACCTCGCATACCGTAATTTCTCTATCAGTTTTTTAGGGGTCATTCTCAGTTTATCAAAAAAACAACAAAGAAGAAGGAAACAACTTAGTAAGTAATTATAGGAGGTATTGTTATGCAACAGCATTGCGTGACGTTTGCAATCTAATTATATTAGAGAGCTTAAGGTTCGTATTCAACGACAAACGTCAGGCAAAGAAAAAATTTACGTTATAAAGCAATAAAAAGCAAATGGGCTTGTTGTTTTATAACTAGAATGCTTAACTATTCCTGTGTCATATGAAAAAAAAATATGACACGCAGAAATTGAACGCAGAAATCGATATGCCAAGAAAAGTCGGTCTTGCCGTTCCCACAAACGTGAAGCTTAAAGCTTAAACTCCCTAATAACTTGCGCATACGACGCGCACATACCAAGAGAAAGGGAGTTTCCGTTTTATCTAATTAGCATTAACAGCTTTTACAGATACAGATATACAGATACCGTATTTACTCGATTGAGCGCCGCCCCCGATTAAGCGCCGCCCCCGAATGAGCGCCGCATTTGAGATCATTTTTGTTTTAAAGAGCGCCGCCTCCGAATGAGCGCCGCACTAAACAGTGTAATAATTTTCCGCCGTCGAAATGGGGATATTTTGTATCATATGTGACAAAGACATTTAAAACTTGTTTATTTTATTGTTAAAAGTTCTTGATATAATTCACAAATAAAAGATTTTTTTAAAGAGCGCCGCCCCCGATTGAACGCCGCCCTCGAATTAGCGCCGCATCTGAAGCTCTGAAAATTTAAAGAGCGCCGCGGCGGTCAAACGAGTAAATACGGTACATATATTGCATAGCACACTCCCTATCAGAGTTTTTCAGTGACTGGTTACATACTGTTATTTCCGCAACACACTGTCCATTCTCACTCATGTAACTTTAAATATCCTACAGCATTAAGACGCAAATTGGAACAAAATGAAATGGAAACATTAAGACGCAAATCGGAACATCACTTCTCTCCAAAATGTCCAGAAGCGTAGTCAGGATTTTTGGTCGGGGGCAGCAAAAACCTAGGTGGGGCCATGATTCACTTCTTTTTATAGAATAAATTTTTTCAGAGGGGGGGAAATTTTACCAGGGGGCGGGCCCCCGACCCCCAACCTGGCTATGCCTGTGAAAATGTTTTCAGCGAAATCGTCATCGTGGCGTCATCCGCTCTGACTCTAAAAGTTGGCCATCATTGTCATCTGTTTTCCATTGCCTTCGATCTTCAAACAATGTAAATATGTAATCTAACAACATGAAGTCTGCTTGTTTATTTCAGGTAGTAATATAATTATAGCCACTCAGTGATGGGAAACAGATGATGATGAAGGTGATGATGATGGTGATGATGATGATCATGGTGGGCAACGTTTGGAGTCAGAGTACTGATGACGGTTTCACTGAAGACATTTTGGAGAGCAATGATGTTTTGATAAAGAGCAAATTACTCAGTCTGAGTACTAGTCAGGTAATGAAGTAATCTGTTGGTCTTGTTCCGATTTTCGTCTTAATGCTGTTGCATAACATATTTAAATTTAATTGAGTGAGAATGGTAAGTGTATTGCGGAAAGGCTGTTAATTGAATAGGACGGAAACTCTCTTTCTCCTGATATGAACGCGTCATATGCGCAAGTTATTATTAGATTGCAAAAGACACGCAATGCTTTTGCATAACAATACCTCCTATAACCTACTAAGATGTTTCCTTCTTTTTTTTTGATAAACGGAGAATGATGATTAGTGGCCATAAGGTGTTCGTGATAAAGGCGTGCATGATTAACAACGAAACACGAGTGCACGTGTTTGAGGAAGAAATTGGCTGATACAAAAAGAGTCGTAATGAAGTTCCAGTCAGCGTGACTCGGAATTGCTAGGTTGGCCCTTGAGGCAAAGAGTTCATTAACCTCCGTTCTTTCTTAATAATGGATTAGACGCAAAGAAAATAACAAACAACCAACCTGGACTAATAAAATTGACGGGAAATGATTTAGAAAATAAATAAGATTGTGAACACCAAAAAAATTCAGTTTATGGTATATAGTAATTTCTCTGTTTAGCATCACCCCCTCCCCACCCCCGGCCCTCTCCTGTAAGCAAATAATGTATAAAATCGTGAAAGTATTGTATTTGAAAGATAATTGTGATGTTTTACTAAAAATCACAGTACCCGATGTTGCATATTTAAAGAGAATAAAAGTGCAAACAGATTCTTTGTATATATTAGAAATACCCCCCCCCCCCCCCC
>CACRXK020003626.1:0-23767 GCA_902702795.2 Paramuricea clavata | reverse complement strand
AAAAACCCCCCCCCCCCCCGCACATAAAAATTGATAAATTACGATATGCATGTTCAGAATTTTTCACCAGGGGGAAGTATGGCCTATATGCCGAAAAAAGTCCCAAATATCCCCGAAGAATAATTAATAATGACATTCTAAAACTCGTAAATATAGTTTTCTCTAGTGGGGGGGGGGGGCAGTTACCCCCCCCCCCCCTGTGTTCGGCCCGGAATGTTTAGGATTGTGATAATATTTAAAGCCTGAAAAACAGATTCGCTTGCAAACGTCATGCAATTGCTGTAGTATAAAATAACATCTGATTCATATTTTAAATAAGTTATTATTGTATTAAATGTTGGCTTGGAAGTGTTCCTGGGCCATCCTGGCGAGGCTCGACACGGTACATTACTCAGAATGTTTGGTAAACTTCCGTAACATGCACAAAACATAAAAATATCATATATTTTTAAAACACTCCGATGTCATCTTGTTTCAGTTCAGCCCTTCTTTCGCACATTTTATATATTTTTTTCTTGTCCAGGTTTGTCCAGTCCTGGATTGAGATCAGTTTTTGTTATCTGCGCGTGCGCATTAAGTGTTTTGCGGTCAAGCGCATGCGTATTTGCAACAAAACAATGGCGGTTCTTGGATTTCGAAATACGACGAAGCATGAACTTTAGAGAAGTTGTACTTCAATTTTGAATGAGAAAATCCAGTTACGGTCTCCTGGGGGGGATAGGCCCTGTGTTCTTGTGTTCTCTTGGAAATTGTTCCTTTGCTCACTTGTTTCTGGCTCGCAAAGATTTCACCATGCATGTTCATTTGTTTCCTATATTTGTTTAGCTTTCAATAACCACCAAGTATAAGTTGGGCATTCCAACTGAATTTGTGAAATTTGTAAACACGTACATGCATGTATATTGATCAAAGCATATCTCAGGAAAAAAGCTACAAATACATTTCTCTAATTTAATCAAATTACTACAGTCCAATCATACAAGTGGTACTCAATTGTAACTGGCAAAATCTTTTAAGATTTAAAAATCATCACAATTATAGAACAAGAAAACGTTGTATTTAAACTACTAAAATTTGTGTCAAGGCCCTAACTTTATGTACTCAAAAGAGCTTCTTGTTCTAGGAAAATTTAGTTAATTTAATTAATAACAACAATAAAGAATCAAAATTCAATCAGTATATGCCATTAGTTAACGCAGGGCATTTTTTAATGCCCTCCCCCCAGTCCCCCCTTGTGCCCCCCCACGAAATCACATTTTGCCCCCCCCCCAGGAAAAGTCCCTTTTCCCTAAATTTATAGAAACAAACCAGCGAAGATTAACAAATACATAAACGGAAAGTAAGTTTTAGGCTTTATCCTTTGTCCTTGTTTAACAAAATCGATTTAAATTGTTACTTTTTTCTACCACTAAGTAATGATAAATTATTGTTAATAATTTTTTTATTTTTTGGATGCTCAGAATGCAGGAAATAGCATTTCCGGGTTTTAAATTTCAAAAATTTTCTGGGGATTATCCCTCTAATAAGTAATGATAAATGATGATTAATTTTTTTTAACTTTTTGTGCGTTTTTCCTTGATTTATTTCAAATACAAGTATAGTTAGCATAAATTTTGGAGCAAATTTGGATGCTCAGAATGCAGGAAATGACATTCCCGGGATTCAAATTTCAAAACTTTTCTGGGGGAGTACTCCCCCAGACCACCCCCATTCATGCATGGTATATTGGCGACACACGTAGCCTTGAACCATTGCTATCCCCCTCCAATATATTATATCACAGAAAAGTCCCTTTTCAAAAAATGCCCCCCCCCCCCACGGGAAAATCCTTAAAAAAGGCCCTGAATTAACGATCATCCCACCAATATAATTACATCACACAATTCGATGATTTATGAATAATCTTTCTTAATTTCAGTAAAAATGCATGATTTTAAAATTATTTCTGCCATGTTCTAAATTATTTTATTGTCATTTCAACGATGGATAACAAAGAAAGGCAAAATCTGATCAGAGTTTTCAATGATGATCATTTCACCACTCACGTTGGCTGCGGCAGCTGTTGCGGCTGTAGCTCCTGTAGTACTGGCATACTGAACGTCTAACAACACTTTCTTGGAATTGTAGCCTGCGGGTATATTTGAACCACTGGCATCCACAAATTCCTTTCCAGGAAGAATGCGACATAAGAGTAGACCATCACCATAACTTAGACTGACAGAAGGGAATTCTGAAAAATAATTCCCTTTACCATAAGCTTGCCTTTTCGCGTAACTTAACTGTAGGTTACTCTCCAAGATACTATTTATTTTGGCCTTTTCCGTTCCATGATAAGCAAGAATTTCTTTGTCAGGGATGCCTTGGCTTTTAAAATTTTGCTTGGTTGCTTCAAACTTGCCTTCCAGATCCTTGTTGATGACAATATCAATAGAGGAAATTGTGGGTTGTTGCAGGGGAAGAGGTGCTTTACTCATCGCGGCCATTCTTCTGAAGTGGGACTCAGCAAAATGGTAATACATTTCAAAGGGATCTCGGAAATTCACGGACCTTGATGCTTTCATTTTCTTAACAGTAAAAGACTGTTGGGTATGGACTGATGGAGAAGGTGGCACAAGTTTACTGTCGGAGAAATGGATAATGTATTTTGGAAGGGCTTGGTGTCGAGCAAAGATTACAAATTCATCATTCATCACATCTGTTCCTCGAGGAGCGTACACAGAGTCGCATTTATTTGCATTAAGCGTCTTCTTATTCAATGAATTATCCGCTTTCTCGACTGTCATAGACTTTCCGAGGATGACTTGACACAGCAAAAGTTTCTGAGAACCTTTGGTGTAAATATCCCGCGCGCTCTTTGACGAATCCGTAGCAAAGTAGATTCCTTGACCGTACATACCGCGCTTTTTTGGAGGCTGCGGAATAGCCTTTGGCATGCTGAAGCCGTTTCGGATGATATCTTCTAAACCATCATTAGATGTACCATGAAACTTTGTGTCAATATAATCTCCAAATGCTCTGTATTTTGCTTCTTCGAATTTCTTTTCCAATTCAAGATTGGTAATTTTTTCAATTTTGGTGATGGTAGGGAACCATCTGTGACACGGTTGAATGAACTTCATAACTTGATCGTTAACTTTCTGGTATTCAGCTGCAGTCGGTCCTTTGCTACAGAGCTCATCTCGAGAGAAGAGTGGGATTTCTTTTTTTCTGATCTTTTCTTCAAGTTCATAGAACCTTTCTTTTGCTGCTTTATGGATTTCGTCCATCTTCGTTTGGTATACAGCTTGACAATGCTCACAGTCACCTTTCTCGCAGTCGTCTCCACATGCATTTCTACAAGGATGACCACATTTCCGCAGTTTTGCGCATGGTGTAATAGGACATTTCACTTCGCTTTCACTTTGGTGGCATTTCTTTTCGATATCATGACCGCAAGCTCCTTTGATATACACCTTGTGTTTGCAGTCCCACCATATATCTTCGGAACACTTTTTCTTCTTTGGAGAGGGATGACCACATACTGGGAACTTGTAACCAATCTTTTCTGAACAGCAATCATGACCATGACTATTTCCGCAAGTATCTTTACATTTATGTTTTCCACACGAATTAATTTCTTCACACGGGTGTTTACACTTAATCGTCTCAATCTTGACATGACATAGTTTCTCTGTCTTGTGTCTGCACCGTGCGAAGGTGGCAGTTACTGTTATTGTGCAAATAACATCCAATATATTGTGGGAGCACTTCTTTTTAGCTTCGTGACCGCATGAAAGATTCACGATTTCTTCAAATCTGCACTTAAGATCGGAAATGTTTTGAGGGCATGGTCGATTTACATCATGACCACATTCTGGGAATTGATCACCGACAATTTCGGGACAAATAGTGTGGTCGTGCCTTGGATGACAAGGCTTCTTGCAAGTATGCTTACTACAGTAGAGGTAGGGATCACCGCATGACTGCTTGCAAAGGAGTGTAGGTTCAGCGTTTATTTTCCGAATAGTATTGCAATCCGTGGCATTATACTTTGATGTTTCGTGTTTCGTGCACCGAAGGGGAAATTTATCGCCGACACAATTTTGCTCCTTCATCGAATCGATAAACGCTAACCAACATGAATTTTTGGCTCCGCGCAGGGTGTTGTGGTTTCCAACGAAGTACATACCACACTTCGCTCTCGACTGAGCCACACAGCGACGGTTCATTTTATTCAAGAATCCGATCTTGTTTTTTTCGTTGGAACGCACCAGGGAAATTAATATGTACTGGTTTTCATCTCCTTGATACATATCAATTGTTTGTACCTGGACGAAACCTTCTTGGAAAAATTTAGGCGTATTGGCTTTCTCTCGTTTTATCATGTTTCTGAGAAGCTTAGTTTGCCCGAGGTAGGCTGAAAGAACTGTGATATCAGACGGATGGACATCATTGCATAAGAGATACATAACAAGAGCTATGATACGCTCTGCTTCTTTAACATTCGTATATGTACGATCTTGCTTCTCGGGATCATCATGACACCAAAAAAACATTGATTTCTCTATGCACTTTAATGGCTTGTTCTTCGACACCATTGGCAGGTTATCTTTAAGATCAGGGTATATATCACGTAACAAGGCTGAAAATTCAGGACGCATTCGATTTTGCTTAGCAAGAGATCTAAAAGGGAATCCAGATTCTATCAATCTCTCCATCATTGAGACATCAAGCTGAAAGTTCCTGCACAATTTGTAAGTATCAACTTGTGGTCTGAGCTGCTTGTGATCCCCTATTAGAATCAGGTGCTCGATAGATGTAGTCAGCGCAGCCAGAAGACTGGGTTCAAGAATTTCAGCGGCTTCCTCGACGATTACGACATTTGGACCAATACGATGAAGAAGATCATGATTAATAGACGCTCCTGTGATTGTTACACCTATGATCTTCTTCTCTGACAACATTTCAACTTTGTCAGTCATTTCCAACTCTTCTATACGATTCTTCAAACTTTTTAGCTTCTCGATAAGATCATTCAACTCCTGACAGACGCTTCTTGTCTTCTCGTTAAGAATACAATACAGGAACCGCAGCCTCTGGACATTGTCCAGTCTCCAAAGATTGTTAACAGAGCGAATTTGATCACTTACTACCATGTCTGGGGGATAATCAGCGATATTGACTAGAATATCATTTCGGTTCTTGGTGTTAGTGGGATCAAAAAGACCATCCCAACAGACTCCATGTCTTGCGCCTGCAGCCATTCTTGTTTCGAGTAATTGCTTTACATAATCTTCATCGCTATCATCATCATCACTGTTTTGAGATTCTTTTGATGCATCTTCGTCACTTTCAATTTGTAAAATGAACTCAACTTGAAATTCCTTTAATGTTTGTAGTTCCTCTCGACCAGGGAACCATAGCTGAAATACGTTATCGAAAGCTTCAATGCAAGCAATACCAACTTCATTGTTGTTTGACACCCCGCTTTGCAAAGCCATCAACAGAAATTCTTTAACCGAGTCATATTTTTGTAACACATCGTTCAACAGTTGCTTCATCCATGTATGATCCGCATTGTTCCTCTCGCCCAGCCGGTAAATCGGCGGTACACATTCCCTGCCTGCTCCAACGATCAAAGATTGTAGCTGTTCCTCACTGAGCTCGTCTACTAAACTTATCTGGGTAAGGTAGGAACTAGCTTGGAATTCGACTGAGATTTCTTCTATTCTCCATTCTATATCGATGATTTCAGTTTTCGTGTTTTGAATTTCAATGTGTGTTGCTTTCTCATACGATATGATATTTTCAATGTATTTTAGATTACATTTTTCCAACTCCGGTTCCTTCGATCTGCTTCCTATCCTGACCATGTGATCTATGGGGCAAAATCTCAACGTGTGTTTCAGGAACTCATCAAGGGCGTGGTTCTTGTAAGTCAATAGTAAGATCGGTTTCTCAAGCTTCGGAGAAAGAGATAGCAACATTTCTACGATTTTGACTCCGATGAATGTTTTACCACAACCTGGTGGACCTTTCGAAAAAAATAGGTTAAAGTTTATGAGGCAACAAGCATAATATGTGGGATGTTTAGCTACTTTGAATAGGGATAATGATATTCTCCAAGCAAGAATATCTTCCCCAAGTAAGCAATTACAATAAGCATGAACTGAACAGCAAGTATCAAATGAATTATTTTAGACCAACAGATCTGTAAATTTGCTCATTGCAAGGATTTACTCAATGTACTGTATCACAATGTTCACATACTAACCTTGGATAACGGCCAATTTATTTTTCAAAGCATGAACGAGAGCATCACATTGACTTGCTTCCAAGGAGGACTGCGAACTGGAGTTAAATTTTTCCAAAAAGCGTTCAAGTTTTTCCTGCGAGCCTGTTTCTCCTGGTTCGTTTCCACTAAGATGGTTAGCAATGAATGTTCCTGTGGTCACCGATTTTTTTAAATCTATAATTTGTTTTACCTTCGTTGAAGATTTAGAATGCAAGTTATTTTCTTGGAAGTCGTCAGTGTCCATTTGTTCTAAAGGTTTAGCATTTTGCACTTCCAAGGTCGTCATTTGTTTTCTCAAGCTGCATTCACTTTTAATTTTCTCGTCAAACCAAGAACCTGAAAATGTTTGTATAAATTCTCTTAAATCGTCAATAGTCATATCAAGAACAGATGAGGCGCAGTTATTCACTTTCAAACACCACACAAACGAGCACGATTTCCTTCACAAGTTTACTTGACAATAAAGTTTTACTTGCAAATTTTACGAGTAAGTAAACTCGTCAAGGAACTTATCAAGAAAAACATGCTTGTCTGTACAGGGCTTTATTTCTTGGAGGTTCTCTCCTCCGCTTGCCCTTAAGATATTTATTCTCCAGGCTTACCTTTCTGTGTTTCCTCCGCTATAGTTGTCGAGAAAATTATTGAGGCATCAAACGTGGCTTCCTTCAAGTACCTAGGTTGCTCAAGCGCAGGTTCAGCGTAGATGATTTCCTTTTGAAGAGGAAAGCTTTTCATGTCGAATTCTTTCAGACTTCGCAGAATGGGACTTAGCGAGTGGTAGTATTTCGGTGATTCTACCATGACTCCTGAACCTTTTGGGAAACGAGATAATATACGAGCCCCAGTCAATGATAATTATTCTAAATGTTCATAAGGGTGCAAATTTTCAAAAATTTCGAAAAGGAATTTAATGAAAAACTTTCGCTGCCTAAAAAAATCTCGTAGTCAAAGATAGGAGCGGCATTATTTGAGGGCAACATAATCTTTAGTTGCATGCATGGAACAGCTTATATAGGATCGTGCGTTATAGTTATCATTTTCGACAGATGTAAGACAAAAATAATCCTATCGTGCTGCTTTGGATTACTCGAGTATTTGCAGACTGTTCCCCTGGAGGTCAGGTAACGGCTGTACTTTATTGGTCGACTTTTACTACGAAGGAAACCTAACTTAAACTAATTACATTTATTTACACTAGATAATGATATTAATTAGTTTTCAAGTAAACCCCATTCCTTATTAATCCTATGTCAGTACAGAAAGGTACCCAGACAAAACTGTACACTCATATTAATTACACATGTGACAAAATAAACATGAGACAAAAGAAAACTGTAAATTTCTGGAATCTAACCGCAATCTCATGAGAGGTGCAAGACATATATGCACTAAAAATCTTAAATACCTCCTTGAGTTTGTAGCAAGTTAATAATCTCGCTTATATCCTTGACATTCTCATCCAACAACTCTAGCATAATGATCTGATGTTGGTTCAATAAATCTGCATCCCTATTGGACACCGTTGCCCAAATGACGTCATCAAACTTTTCGTTGATGGAGAGACACACCAAGTTACCATACATAAGTTGAGGTGAGGCTTCCCATCTTTTCACTTTCTTTGTTGGTGTAAAATGTATCGCCAGCGAGAACCGACTACTTTGAAGCCCAAAGCCAGCAAGGTGGATGTTATAATAGACATTCATATCTCTTGGATCCAGTGTGGAAGCCTTGAGATCTTTTATTCCATGCTGCACTGCTGAAAAGGTTTCGGCACGGACCAATCGAAAGTAGGTATCCATGTACTGCTCTGGATTATCGTAGGGAATGCGAGTCCTCACAGGCATCAGGTTTTTGTCTTCTTCAACCAAATGTCCGGCTAGTTCACGATCAGTTGGTATTAAAGGTAATTTCATCCAGGTATTTGCATTAGCAATAAACTCATTTGCTCCTGCAAAATTAAGCGATAAGAGTGTGCATAAAAAACTTTGTGTGGAAGGGTTCGATATCTTCTCGCTGATAGCAACAACTGTGGGCAGGAGATAACAAGTTATAGATGGTACTTGTCGAATAGCATCATGGCAAAAGCTTCGAACGAGCTCTGCGGATAAGGCATTTTTCTGGTCTTCACAGTAGAACTGTTCATTGCTTCCACAATTGCAATACTTGATAATCACTGGCAGGCTGAAGTCGTTTGTTGTTTGAAATATCTTTCCGCGTGTGATGTTCTTGATGGCATCTTCCAAAAGGGTCTTGTAATGTTCGGTCCCGTTGTGTAAGATACGCTTTAGTAAATTTAGGAGAAGCTCAATGTAGGTGATTCTAGCACTTTTTGTATCTAAATAAAACACGGTAAATCATTGAATACAAAAACTCTTAGCTGGCTATTAAAACTGCAGACAAGTTATTTCAATTACTCATTCTCACATCATGGGGCCAGGCCTTGTCCGCCATTTTTGGTTGGCAAATCCGCCAAATCGTAGGAGGAAAATAGAAATGGGTAATTTAGCGAAGTAGAAACACAGCACTATTGCTTATAAGGCAGTACTATTTGCTTCACCGCGAAATCACTCTTTTACGTATTTGTTGTTGTCCTTTGTTGTTGCGGGTTTGCTACCCAAAAATGGCGGACAAGGCCTTGTGTCACAGTGCTTTAAAAACTGTGATAGTTGCTTTAGTCATCCACCATTCAGTCGTCTTATTGTAATTTCACCTCAGTCACACGTAAGAAGTCAGAATTCTTTCAACATGACAGGTTTAATTTCTTTAGGCACTCAAGTCCTCTTGTAGCTATATACACTGTTCACCAACAGGATCAGTTGTGCACCGATATCATATAAAGATGTTGTACTGTATGTAAATTGGTCATTACAATCATACGAATTTGATGTAAGGCAGAATAAAGAGTTCCTAAGTAAATCAAAGAATAGTAGTAAGGCAAATGAAAATTGATATCATGTTTCTCGTCCACGATTTTCAAAAATTTGGAGCGGGATTTTTTCATTTTTCATTTTTTCTTTATTTGAAGTACTTGTCAATAATTTCCTTGAACCAGTAAAAAAACCCATAAACATCTGAAGTAAATCGGTGTATAATTCATTTTAATTTAATACGTCCTACACTACAGAACACTACAGTATATTTATATTCATACCAGGGCTGTCATGAAAAATAGAGGCATTCTGGCGAGTAATATCTTTAGAAAGATACAATTTTGAGTTGGGCTTGCGGAATGCAGCAATAAGACTTTGATCTGGAGATCAATTTGGTGTTTTGTTAAGCCTATTTTTCAAAAATAATGAATAATGAAATATTTTCGTGCGGCAGATAAATCCCATGCGGGCGGGGACGAGAAACATGATATCAATTTTCATTGGCCTAAGAGAAATGATATTATTATTTATTTAAAAAAATTCCGGGTTTCTGATTGGCTTACAACGAACTGTGAAATTGTCATATCAACTCAATGGCTAACCAAATACGGATTTTTCACATTCATAACAGCAAAATGACGTCAAAGAGTCAATATGAAAAAAATTTGGACGCGTTTGCGCCATATTACTATGACAACGAGAATCATATTGACTCGCTGACGCCATTGCTATGACGACAACGGCTGCCGAAGGATTAAGGAATTGTTTTTTCAGTCTTAATACAAATAAATTACAAATGGCTTCTTCCACTGAAAGGTTTTGCAAAGCTTGACGAAGCCGAAATTCAAAAATTACTGGAAGATAAAGATTCGTTAAATACAAAAAGATCAACAAAAGCTTCTAGAATAGGTAAGAACACTCAGTTTCCTAATTCTTTTCCTGATTTATAACGTGACGTGGGCGAACAAATAGATGACAATTTGTTTTGAAATTTTTAAATAAATAATAAAACAATTATTGAATTCGGTTTTCGCACAATATGAAGAATTACCAAGCCCTCAGTTTGCCGTTATCAACCTCAGCCTTCGGCTTCGGTTGATAACGGCAAACTTCGGGCTTGATAATTCTTCATATTGTGCTCAACCTCATTCAATAATTGTTAAATATTATACCTCAAATTCAAAGTGTCCAGTCTGAAAGCTAAGTTTGTGGCACGTGAGCATAAATTTGTCATCGAATCGCGCCTTACGTCATCATCGATCGTATTTGACGTAGTGGGTAATACCACACGGGGTGGTTTTTATCATATCACCCGGGTGATATGATTCGCGTAAACCACACGCGGCGATCACGCGCAAACAAGATGGCCGACAAAATAAAATTTCAATACTGCACACTTCAGAGCAGGTGTCAATGACATCACCCTGTGATGTTTTCTGTCATCTTTGAATTGTTTTTTCAGAGCAGGTGTCATAATGACAACATACAGGGTGTCCCCAAAAAAGTAAACCTTTCAAATTCAAATCAGCCATAACCGGCTATTGTAGTAATTCGATCATTTCGATGATGCGACACAAATGACAACCTCGTTCCCAGGCTCTTCCTCTTGTGAAGGAAAGAAGTACACCGGCTTTTCTGGACATGAAAATATTGAATATTGGAATTATTACTGGAACTTGGCATATATTTGGCCAATCTTTGTTTCATGTTTGTGCCTTTGCTCATTTTGTTGTAAAGGCATTTTGGAATTCTCGACTTTATATTTCATCTACTTCGCTCCTTGAGCACATCTATTCTAATACAAAGTTGAAATTTATTTCAAACTTCAAATTTTAATACTGCACACTTTCGCATTTAATACTGCACACTTTTTATTCAACACTGCACAAAGTGTGCAATACCGGACACTAAAATAAGCCCTGTGGAGAGATGAATTATCCTTTAAAGTTTATAACTTTAAAGAAAGCGATTGTTAATTTTAAATTATGAACCAAATTTAAAAAAAATGTTATCATCAATATTCCAAACGATTTTATGGGATTCTAAATATAAGTGACAAACCTTCCGTTCGAGAGATTGGGCGAAATATTACCCTCAGTGATGATATTTCCCTCGGCGAAAAGCCCCTCGGGAAATATCATCACTTGGGGTAATATTTCGCCGAATCCCCCTCGCTCTGGGTCTATAAATGATCAATATATAACATATAATATGAAAGTTGTGTAAGCAAGCAAATACGTAAATAGCCGACAGAGATTTTAATGAATTATGAAACCTACGAACCTGCTGTGCTTTCAGTAAACTCAGGTGACCCAAGAAACCTCCACAATGCATTACATGGCAATACTTGCACGAGTACTTTCCCCACATTAACACTATCCAAATCCTTAGTTAGCTTTCTGATATACTCAGTCAATTCCTTATAAGTTCGCGGTGTATACTGAGATACACGTACATTTCGTGCCATAGGTTTCGTCTTGTCTCGATCTCCTAAGATGAATTCCAGCATATCACCCTCCATCACGGGTAGAACATATTGAGATATGCAATTTGGACGCAAAAGCACATCTTTGAATTTGCAATACCCATCTGGAAGTTCTGTCGTTGGGTTTACAAACCAGGCATTCTGCTCTCTGACTGGGCATAATCTTCCATTGAGCCATCGCGTGTCCTTCTCTAAGGTCGGTGGTCGCTTTTTCTTTTTGCTTTTAGTGTCAGTCTCATGTCCATTGTCTGGGAGCTTTCTTTTCATTATCTTAAGAATCACATTTATAAGAATATTCCTTGTAAAATTGACAAAAAACTACGAATTTAAAGAACATCTTGATGTGCCAAATAATGGAAACTAATATGAAAGATCGAGTTTATCAGTAGAATAATGGTTTGATAAATCAAGCTCTTCTACAGTACACACTCTCTTTACTCCGTAAAATAAGAATACAAGTAAATATTTTGAGCAGGCATGCATGAAATTTAGTATAATTTATACAGTATACAGGGGCCGGTTGTATAAAACTCCTTTTAACCGTACCTGCACAGAATAAAGATTAAATTAGTCTCTAAATATTATATTCTGCACGTCTTAACTAGTTTTTAGCCACTATTAATTGTAACTCTAAAACACGAGATTTTGATTGATTAACTTTCGCACTATTAAGAGGGCCTCTCAGTAAAATCCACTCACTGGTTTGGGGAAGGAAAAATAGATTTAGCTCATATTTTGCATATGAACTAGACTTTGGTCAATATTAATCGAGCTTCTTTCAGAACGTTTCAACTTTCTGTTTTATAGGAGTTATAGCCATGTTGAAATTTGACCTTGCGAGATTATTTTCAGACCGGAAATGAAGGGGAATTTTACAAGAATTCATCTGATTTTTTAAAAACGTTGTGATGCGTTTATCCCCTCCAGTTACTGTTCACATGCAAGATTAACACTAATACTCTCGTTTACATGGAGATTGAACAACTTTATATGCTTAATACGATTTTTTTTTATAGTTTTACGAAACTATGTTTTCAAGATGGCGACGAGAGGCTGAAAATTGCTCATATTTTATTTAAAATAGCTCAAAAGTGGCACCTATCTGAAGTTCAAAAGGCATGTAATTTGAAAGTATACCTACTAAAGTTAAGTAATCAGGAATAAAACTCGTCTGCAAGCAATTTTCTGAAAAGTTATAAATCTCCAAATTGGGTCTATTTTTAGCTGTTTGTTTACATTCGCGTGTTCGCTGATCAGCGACACGCCGACACTAGTAATAGAAGAGTTAAAATAAGCTGATTTATTACCCATGAACAGGTGAGAAATTTGTCTGAGCATGCGCGAGTAAAATGAGCCAAGCAAATTGCGTGAAATACACGCAACGCGTGTTTACAAAAAGGCACAATCGTGTAAATATTGCCAAATGTTTGTACAAAATAAATGACTGTTTTATGTTGAAAGAGTGGACATGATCTAAATTAATCATACAGAATTTTTTAGGGACGTTCTATTTCAGTACCCTGCCATTGTCTCTGGTGGGCTGTCCGTGTGTGCATTCGATCTGAAACAGTTGCTACTTTGCTGTCGAAGAATTTCGAATGTTTACATGAAAATAGAGGCAACTCGCATACATTTTACAACCTCTCAAACTGTATGAGCCCCTATTTTTACGCTTATACCTAAGATATCAAATAAAAGTACATGAAACAGAGAACATTTGTAGAAAGTTTTATTGAGGCCACGGCCAGTTTTTAAAATATCTTTATTTCTGTTCCGGTCATCACCAAAATTACACAAAAGCCGGGCTTGAATATACAACAAATTTTGAATCTCATCAAGCACAAAAATACTTAACGTGTAACCAAAATATGCTCATGAAATCGAAATTAATAGCTAAATTTTCAAACTAGACCCTTCTCAAAGCGGTTTTCATGAAGGAAGTTCACACTTCGGCCTTTGATTCTTGGCAAAAATTTGACCACAACACGTGCGAAGCAACTGGGTCTCAAAGACTGAACTAAAACATTGTGAGCCCCTATTTTCCTGACGATATGTTTCATACCTACAAACGTCGAAAAGTTTTTTCTTTTCATTTAGCTATATTTGAAATTGAGGCCACGGGCTATTTTTGAGAAAATACAGTTCAAAGTCAAGCTATTTTTACATATTTTCAAAATTTGTCAAATTTCGCGAGCTTGTATTTTGAACTTAGACAGCTAAAGTTGCATTAAGAAACATAGGATGGAAAATTTGAGGCATATAAAGTTAATTTCAACTTACATTTCATTCTCAAATCACGTCTTTCTTCGTTTATTACGGTTTTAAACAAGCCATAGATCGACGTATACGGTATTTACTCCCATGTTCACGTCGCCATATTAACTTCTTCCAATCACTCGATTACAAAACAATCATCCCAAAACAAAGAATTCATGATCGACTTTTAAAAGAATAACCAATAATTTGTAAATCGTTGAATGGAAAGCAAAAAATCGTCAGCTAAAACAGCTTCTTGCTAACTTTCTGCTTTGTTTTGAATGCAAATGCAATGACCTTTGTTTCTGCCCGCAATTTTTTGGTCAGCGACGACAAATTTCCCACCTGTTTTACCCATGAGTAAACTTTTTTAGCTTGTTCAAAAGAATATATACAATTTTGTGAAAATATAATTACAATATATACAAGCGATCGTGTACGGAACATTCTTGAATTCGAATTGCTTTACATGTATACTTAACTTACACCTGCACTAATTCTACACTTTCAATATACACATACAGTAGTACAGTTACAACGATTCTGCTGGTGTCTACGGCATGATGGAAAAATTCGATAGTTTTTCGGAAGCCTTGACATTTCGGAATCATCTTTGCACTGATAAAAAAATTACATTCGTAATACCATACCTGTTTTATATACTGGCTTGCACTGAAAACACTCAAATTTTTAAAAAAACGCGCTAAAATTATCAATATTTCATGCAAAAAAGTTGGTTTGGGAAACGTTGGAAATTTTGATGACATACTCCTCACGGAAGCATCGCCAATAGCCGACCGTAGAAAATAGTAGAAAATTACATTATGTGTACTATATTAAAGAACAAAATATCGATAACTATGTGTGACGTTTCTAAGGTGTGTCCAGAGAAACGAACATATGACGTTTCTCATGGACAAAATCGATATGGGAGGCTCCCCTAATGTTATTAAATAATATATTGGTAATATAATAAGAACTTCGTCAATACATTGACACAATACCATAATCTCCTGATTATGACCTTGATCTGCCGCTCCCACGGCGGGTGGTGCATGTCTGAGCGACCAATGTGAGTAGAAAACTTGCATAAGTGTATCTGTGCGATGTTTAGGTCATGAAATAGTGCTACAGGTAATATCGGTCTAATGCACTTTGCAGAAACTCCCATGATTTTGATGTCGCTCAATATGATAATCAGAATCCTGTTTAGCCGAAGGGTTGCTATTTTTATGAAAATGCGTGTGTGGGAAAGTGTAGGGATATAGACGGACAAGCGATAATTCAAGTTGATATCTAGAGATAGAGACGGACAGGACATTATAAATGTGGATATGTAGGGATAAATAGGGTTATAAAAACACGTGTGAGAATCCAAGATGGCGGAACGTTATTGTTTTTCGAGAGCATTTATTTAGTATAAAATTAGCATGTTTTAGATATTAAAAAGGAATAGAACCAATCGTAGGTCTTTATTGTCGTCTCATAAAGCGATTATCGAAAAAGTGGCACCTCTGACGTGAATGGGAACTGTGATTTTAAGCGAAAATCTCGGGAAATTTGTGTGAAATTTGTGAAAATATGGCGACCTACGAAGGTAAATTGAAATCGATGGAGACTAAGATCAAACTACTGAAGCTAACCGATGAAAAAACACAACGAACAATTGAGAAAGGACACGTACCGTCACTCGAAAGACAACAAAGAGTGCTCAAAACGAAATTGGAAGAAGTATACAGTTTAAAAGTTGAAATACAAGAGCTTAAAATTCAAAGTGACGAGGAGACAGATAATATACGTGAGTGGAGCTCGGATATCGACAGCCAGTTGACGACTTTTGAAGGGAATATAGAAAGGCTTGAAAGCGTGATAAAGGAACTGAACAAAAGATCATTGGAACAAACAAAGCAAGACGAAGAACAACTTATAGAGCAAATGAAGCAGAAACAATTCGGAAGAGAGATGAAATTTGAAGAAGAAAAATTTGAACAACGAATGATGTATGAGAAGAAAATCGAAGAAAGCCGCCAAGCTCAAGTCAAGACTTAGGATAATCTTTCAAGGTCAAATTCAAAGCTACCAAAACTTGTTATTTCGAAATTTAACGGCGAATTTACTGACTGGCTCAGATTTTGGAATCAGTTTGAGGCGGAGATAGAGGCTGCTGAAATACCTATTGTAACTAAATTTTCCTACCTGAAAGAGCTGCTAGATGCAAAAGTTCGAAGCCGTATTGATGGTTTACCCCTGACCTCTGAAGGGTACGAACGCGCCAAAGCTATTTTGAAGGGCAAGTACGGGAATACTACCGAAATAGTTAATGCCTACATCCAGAACATATTATTGCTACCTCGGGTCCAGGGCTCCAATCCTGCAAAGATACATGATTTTTACGAGAAGCTTCTATGGAATGCCCAATCGCTTGAAACCCTGGGGAAGTTGAAAGAAATAGCTGGTTATGTTCGAATGACTATTGATAAATTGGAAGGAATTCGTGGAGATCTAGTTCGAACTGATGACTGCTGGCAAGAGTGGAAATTCCCAGAATTGATTGAAGCATTAGGGAAGTGGACAGTAAGAAACCCAATCAAAAAGGAGGAAAAGATTAATGACACCAATTCAGTTGGTACAAAGAAAACCAGAAGCTTCCAAACAAAGCAACAAGAATCCAAACCAAAACCATGTATTTATTGTGAGAACACTGATCATAAGCCAGCCGAACGTAAGAGTGTTGTTACTGTTGCTGACCGCAAAAAGATCCTGTCCACTAAACAACTATGTTTTAACTGTACAGGAAAAAGTCATAAAGCATCTGAATGTCGAAGCCAATTTGGATGTCGCAATTGCAAGAGAAGACATCACACCTCGATTTGTGAAAGTAAAACCCCCCTACTTGTGGCTACAGGCGAATGAGCAGTCGTATATCCAATAGTTGTGGTAGAAGTAGATGGAATCATGTGTAGAGCTTTATTAGACACTGGCGCTGGAAGCTCCTATGCTTCTGCAACTCTCCTAGCTCGTCTGAATACTTCACCTGTTCGCAAAGAGTATCGAAGAATTGAGATGATGATGCAATCGAGCACCAAGATGATAGAAGTTCACAAGATCAAGATTGATAGCTTAGAAGAAAACTTTCATCTTGATACCGAGGTAACAAAAGTTGACCGTGATAAACTCCTTTCCCTAACCAACCCCAGATACAAAGAGATAATAGAGAAATTCACCTACCTCAACGGAATAAAGATGCAAGATGTGGATGAGAAGCCCGAATTGCCTGTTCACCTTATTCTAGGGGCAAGTGAATATGCGAAAATTAAAACCGAAACCAGACCCCGTGTTGGTAAACCTGGAGACCCTGTTGCAGAATTCACCCGTTTTGGTTGGACCCTTATCTCACCTGGAAGTGAAGTGGACTTGTCAAACATGTTCTTAACGCAAACGTCAACCGTGGACTATGAAAATCTCGGCAACCTTGATGTGTTGGGCTTGAAAGATTCGCCAGCAGGAGACCAACGGAGTGTATATGAAGAATTCAAGGAACAGTTGATCAGACGCCCAGATGGATCATATGAAACCGGCCTTCCCTGGAGAGGATGCCATCCACCTTTACCAAATAATGAGCTGGGAAGTCTAAGAAGGTTAAATTACCTTGCCAGAAAGTTGGAGAAACAACCCGGTATGCTTCAGAAGTATGATGATGTTATCAAAGATCAGTTATCGCAAGGCATTGTAGAGAAAGCAACAGAAGAAGCAGATGGTCGTGAGTTCTACATCCCTCACAAACCCGTTGTTCGTGATTCCGCCGAGACAACCAAGCTTCGCATCGTTTACGATGCTTCTGCTCGAGAGAATGAGAAAGCACCTTCCCTGAACGAGTGTTTGGAAACTGGGCCATCCTTGCAGAACTTACTTTGGAGCGTGTTGGTGAGAAATCGATTCTATCCAGTGGCCATTGCGGGAGATCTGAAGTCTCAAGCATTCTTACAAGTGTGGATAAAGAATCAAGATCGAGATGTGTTGAAATTTCATTGGTTCAAAGATTCACACGTGCCCCGTTTGGCCTGGCTCCATCCCCCTTCCTTCTGGGAGGAGTGATTGAACAACATTTGGAACTGTGTCAAGAGAGATTCCCACACGAAGTAGAAGAGATCAGACGAAACCTTTATGTGGATGACCTTATTGGTGGAGGAGAGACCCCAGCCAAAGCCCTACACTTGAAAGAAACATCTCAAACGACTTTTGGCGAAGCAAACTTTGAACTTCATAAGTGGCATTCAAACCCTGACCTAGAAACAACCAGCACATCCACCCTTGACCAACAACAAAGTTATGCGAAGGAGCAACTAGGAGTGCAGCAAGGTGAAATCAAGTTACTGAGCTTACCATGGAAGAAAGGTGAAGATACTATAGCAGTCAAAGTGTCGCAACAGAAAGCAGAACCCACAAGAAGAGGAATCTTGGGTACCCTTGCCAGAATCTACGATCCATTAGGATTAGTGTCACCAATCACTGTGGCTGGTAAGATGCTGTATCGTGATGTTTGTGAAATCCAAAAATGTTGGGACAAACAGCTACCTACACCAGTTCTTAACAAATGGTTGTGTTGGGAGAAACATCTACCTGACCAAGTGACAGTACCAAGAAGCCTTGTCAAGTATCAAGAAGAGATCACAGGAATCCAACTACATACTTTCGGGGACGCAAGTGGAAAAGGGGTTTCAACGATAGTGTACGCAGTGATTCAGCAACAGAGAGGAGTCAGCCAGGGACTCGTTGCCGCCAAGTCGCGTCTCGCAAAACACGGACTGACCATTCCCAGACAAGAGCTAGTGTCGGCGCATATGAGTACTAACCTTGTGCACAACGTGAAAGTAGCATAGGCGGGTTTTCCAGTAACAGGCGTTTACGGTTGGCTTGACAGTACCGTGGCTCTCCATTGGATAAACGGGAATGGAGAATATAAACAGTTTGTAAGAAATCGCGTAAGAAAAATCCAAGAAAAGCATTACATCCAGTGGGGAAATGTACCTACAGCCGAAAACCCAGCAGACGTGGGAAGCCGTGGTGGATCTGTAGAACAACTATCCGAACTTTGGTGGCGGGGACCTGCATGGCTGCAGCATCCAGAAAGTTGGCCCGAGACAGTTGTTACGAGCGCGACTGCAGAAAGTGAATCCGAAGCTAAGATTGTACGAGATGTGTTGGCAGTAGCGATGCGAGAGGAAGATAAGCTTGATGAGCTGATGGAAAGGTTCGAGTATTGGAAAGTCATACGAACAACCGCTTGGGTAGCAAGGTTCACCAGCAATTGCAAGTTGAAGCAATCGGAACGAATCAAAGGTCCTCTAAAGACAGCAGAAACCAACCTTCAAGTCGACTTCTGGGTAAAGCGAGTACAAGAGAAATGTCAAGGAACCAGAGAATTCGAGGAAGATCGACAGCGTCTCAACTTACAGAGAAATGACAAAGAGTTGTTCGAATGTCGAGGTCGAATTCAGGGAGATTACCCAGTATACCTTCCTGACAAGTCAACACTGACAGAAAAGCTGGTGATGGATGCTTATGTGCGAACTTTGCATGGGGGAGTGGGACTTGTTATGACAGAAATCAGAAAGGAGTACTGGATCCCTCGTCTGCGAAGTGTTACGAAGCGTGTAATCAAGAAGTGCTATGGCTGCAAACGTCATCAAGCTACCGCCCTTGCTCAACCACCTCCGGGCAATCTTCCGCTAAATAGAACTGAAGGAGCATGGCCATTTCAAGTTGTCGGAATTGATTATGCTGGACCGATAACGTATCGAGCTAAGAAAGGTCAAGAGAAGAAGTCATACATATTGCTTTACGCTTGCAGTTTGACACGCGCATTGTACCTGGAGTTGCTGCCTGATCTTACGACCGACGAATGCATTCGAAGTTTGAAGCGACTTATTGCAAGACGGGGACGACCAGACCGGATTTACTCAGACAATGGGAAAACTTTCGTCGCAGCTGCAAATTGGTTACGTAAGGCTATGAAAGATGAACAGTTGCATGATTGGCTAGCGAAGCAGAAAATTGCATGGCAATTCAATTTAAGCCGCGCCCCTTGGTGGGGTGGTCAATTTGAAAGGATGGTGGGGCTTGTGAAACAAGCTCTCTATAAGACCACGGGTAAAGCAAATTTGCGCTGGGAGGAACTGGAAGAAGTGCTCTTGGATATTGAGACAGTCCAAAACAATCGACCATTAAATTACGTCGAAGATGACATTCAATTGCCAATTCTAACACCACATGCCATGATAGTAGGACGTCCTAATTTGATACCAGAAAGTGCAGAACTTGATGATGAAAACGATGGTGATCTGAGAAAAAGAGCAAAGTACTTGCAACGATGTAAGAATGCATGGTGGTCGAGATGGTCAGCTGAGTATTTGAAAGCTTTGAGAGAACGACACAACTTGAAGAACAAAACAACGGAGATGAATGCAAAACCTGGAGATGTAGTCTTAAAGTGTATATGAAATGAAAATTTCGATATCGGGTTTTTTGCATTTTCTGAAAATTTGGTGTTTTCCGATCATAAAAATACAAACCTTGTTGAAAAATTCGAACCAGAAGTTTGTTAATTTTACGATTAAAGTTCGCTTTTTCGACTATCTACTGGCGAAATTCCTGACATTCCATCGCGCGGTCAGTGACGTATGCAGTATGACACAGTGCGACCTTTCAATATGTAAACACTATGAAAATTATAGCTTCGTCTGGGTAAGAATTGGGTTTTTGAGAGATTTTGAAGAAAATTGAAACGAATCCACTTTCTGTAGACTTCGCTTTCAATCTATAGATACAATATAATTACAACATGACGAGTTGTAGCGTATAAGCGGCCGAAAATTAAAATGCAAATTCGATGAGACAAGAGACTATATCTACGTTGTAGGTTTCAGACCGCATATTATGTAGATAGGCTTAGGCTATAGCCGATATTAATTATGGCAAACATTGTAGTAACTAGTGTAAGCATAACATGGAAATGAATACTAAATATCTACATTCACTGACATACCATAGCATGAGTATGGACCATTCCGGAACTAACAAATTTTGAATTGCATTATATATAGCATGGTAAAATGCGATAGGGTAAAAGGACTTTACTTAATATAGCTGCTTCTAATGATGGGCTCTACTTCAGTACTTCATTATATTCTTTCACTCACAACCGTTCGTTAAGTTCACATTGAGAATTAGGCCGTGGGATGAGCATCCAAAAGATGCTTAGAAAACGGATTCCGTTGCACCCCTCGTGGAACTACGTAATTTTCACATGAATAAATAGATAAAAACTTACTTTATCAGAATCCGTTGCTCCCCAAGCGAAACAGGTGCACAATTGGGAGAAAAATCCCTCCAAAGTTTGATATTTTCCCGCTTCGAAATATTCGAACCGCCATTGTTTTGATAGCAAATACGCATGCGCAACTCAGCCAAACTCGCACTGCGCACGCGCACAACCAACGCACATGCTTCGAAGTGGAAACACGCTCAGTTATGCAAATAAACATGGCTGAAGATATTTTATATAAAACTCGAATATCCTCATGTTTTATGCATTTTCAGCGTTACGGAGCAACTTTGCAAAGTTACACGCCAAAGGCTTAAGAAATTTCTTGAGTGTAGGTCAAAATGGGCCAAACTTAAATGTCAACAACCTGAAATAGCTAAGAAATCGTACGAAAACATCGATGACGGATCTGTCAATTCATACATCGAGAAGAACTCTGACACCATTAACTTAGAATGGAACCATCATATGAAATGCTGGAAGAAATTTTGTGATGAACCGAAGATCCGTAGATAACAGAGAAAAGAAGAAAAAGGAGAAGGAACTAGCTCTAAAACTATAACTTCTACCGAAGAATCACACGTGGAAGTAGAGGCAATAAAACCAAGGCGAAAAATTAATACACGTCAATCAGTCGCAGACGCTATAAATATAAAGGCCCTGCCTAAAAGAAACGCGCATGTATTCCCAGAGATATGTAATATTTGTGGAAGAGACGCCTCATGATTCTCACTAGACAAGGTATGGTATTTTGATAGGTATAATACTAGCGCAATGTGCACAACATTCTCAGGTTTGGTTTTAAAATATATTGAATTGTGATCAATTTAGTTTATATAGGGTAAAGTAGTTTCTATGCTACAAACATCCAACCTTGTTATTAGCAGATATTTAGTTTAATAATTTATTTTGTTTCACACCAGGTAACTAAGAAGAGAAGAAGAACCCCACTCATGTTGGCAGAAACAATTGATGCTGGTCTTCTACGTACAGCTGCTGAGAGAAAGAACGATCAACAGATACTCATGCAAATCCAGGGGAAAGACTGTGTATCTCTGGAAATCCACTATCACAAAGTTTGCTACTGCAATTATACAATATTTTTCGCCAGAGAGACGAAGAAGCAACGAGAGTATCAGTGTACGAGAAGTTTTATGATGTATTCTGTAAGAAAGTACTGATTGAGATGGAGGTCATCGGAAATAAGCAAATAAAGTATATGAAAGATTTGCTGGAGAAATTTGTTATCATTGCTAAGGACACTGAGAATGTGGATGCATCTAGATATAGAGCTTTTAAACTCAAGCAACGACTGATGAAAAGTTATCCCCAACTTGTGTTCTGTGTACCGAAAATGAGAAATGTTAGTGAGATTGTATATGTGGAAAATTTGGATTCTTCTGAATTGGTTGAGGAACATATGTCAATTAAGGGCCTGTTTATGTGGAAGCCGGGCTGGCCCGCTTAGTGAGGCAGCCCGGTAAGCGGGATGAATTTCTTTTGTGTTTATATGAGAAACTTTCATCCCGCTTGCCGGGACAATTTTGTTACATTGTATTGTTTTGACAGTTGTTAAAAATAGCTTGCGGCGGTATTTTTGAACTTTCATCCCAGCAACCGGGATAGCCCGCTTGTAAATGTTTATATGGAGACATTTCCATCCCGGTAAGCGAGATCTAGCCTGAGTAGCCTCTTTCAAACGAGATCTCGGCAACCGGGCCAGCCCGCTTGTCCATATAAACGCATGATAATTTTTACTATGAAAATAACTACACAGCGAGATCTTGCTTACCGGGCCAGCCCGACTTCCATATAAACAGGCCCTGAAAACAATGAGGACTTTGATGAAGAGAGCTGTACCATTGATGATGATGATGTGAATTCCAACACAGAAACTGAGGGAAATTCTAAAGTCAATGAGTTACAAATTCTATACAATGCTTGATTATTCAGCAAAAGGTGCAAGAAGTACCAAAACTGAATCTTCCCTGGCCACCATTGGCATCTGATTTGACAAGGGATAATATTTCAAATCCAACTATGAGGACTGGACTAGATTTCAAGTCCACACAATTTGATCACGTCCGAGGCGAATCAGAGGACTGGATCAAAATGTGAGGACTTGAAATCTAGTCCAGTCCGAATTGGAGGATTTGAAATGACATCTCATACGAATAAATCACTACTTAATTAATTTTGATCCTGTCCAAGGACTGAATTAATTTTAATCCAGTCCAAGGTCACTACAGGATCAATATACTTCATAAAGTATCTAGTATTATCATGTGAGCAAAATAAAGCAATATGGTTGGCTAATTTGCTCATGAATTATTAATGATTTGAGGTGAACAATGGTGGTAATGCATGTAGGTATTATCAGTGGAGTAGATCAGTATTTATTTACTTATTCGATATTCTCATTCGGATCCACAGTATTTATATTATCAACACATATATCCCTCTCATGGACAGGGTTAACAGTATGGTCATGTCTGAGAAGCTAAAATGCACCCTGGTGGAGGAGCTGAAACTCACAGCAGCAAATCTATAAGAAAAAG
>CACRXK020003625.1:11758-35280 GCA_902702795.2 Paramuricea clavata | reverse complement strand
CTCTTTGAAAACTTCGCTTCGGCAATGGCTGACCCTGCAGTGAAACCACAAGAGGCCCAGGCTTGATTTGCCCGCGCCCGCCTGTGCCTTCCTTATAACGAGGGAAGGACGGAGACATTGAGACCAAAATAGCCCAGACTTGGCATATGTCACACGAAACTATCCTTGATTTTTCGCTTTTAATGCATTTCTTTCACGATTAATCGATATCCCCTGCAAGAATGATACTGTATAACTCTCAAAACAACGATGCTTTAATCAAAGAGCTTAAATTCGCTCTGAAATCCGTGAGGGAATAACAAAATTCGGCCAAAATATATCCGCGTGCCGGGTTTGCTGTGCAAAAAGCGGAAGTCGTTGAACAACTCAAAATACACTCAACCCTGATTGGACAACGAATATCAACAAACATTTCAATTTTTTTTAACAAACACAATGTGAAATACAATTTATTATACATATTAACGTAAGTACTACAGTTATATTTACATGCAGTAATATTTACACTTTATAACGTTTGTGAATAGTTTTGATTGTATGATTGAAATTATTACAGTTCTGTTAAAAAATTTGAAATGTTTGTTGATATTCGTTGTCCAATCAGGGTTGAGTGTATTTTGAGTTGTTCAACGACTTCCGCTTTTTGCACAGCAAACCCGGCACGCGGATATATTTTGGCCGAATTTTGTTATTCCCTCACGGATTTCAGAGCGAATTTAAGCTCTTTGATTAAAGCATCGTTGTTTTGAGAGTTATACGGTATCATTCTTGCAGGGGATATCGATTAATTGTGAAAGAAATGCATTAAAAGCGAAAAATCGAGGATAGTTTCGCGTGACATATGGCAAGTCTGGGCTATTTTGGTCTCAATGTCTCCGTCCTTCCCTCGTTATAAGGAAGGCACAGGCGGGCGCGGGCAAATCGAGCCTGGGCCTCCTGTGATCGGACATTTTGTCAGACGGCCCTGGAAAAGATATTTTAAGGCCTGCACGTGGTCATCACCAACGCTTGAACTGATCAGATGGGATAAGTACCCCTGCTCCCCAACTTTCACTATTTGAACCAGAATCAGTTACAGTCACTAAACTTGACCGCTCACATTTTCGCAGCAATTTTTAACGATATAGACCGTAAAGCGGTCATTGTATTTTACAAAGTTTAAAATGATGAGAAACGTGAGATTCTACCACCTACAAAACTTAATTTACAGTGCTAGCTCCGTCTTTCGGTTAATATTGCACCAACAGGGCTCAGACACATTCTCAACGTATCAAGAAATAAATGTTTTTGTGTGTAGTAGACAAACCATACGCAGTAGGTATAGGAAAAAATGGCTGATTCCAATATTTGCGCCTCAGCTGTTTTCTATGGCCAAGATTTGCGCCTAAGCTGTTTTCTATGGCGTCATATCACCACCAATGTTCGTATAGTAAAATAGGACATTCAGCACATAACGATTGAATTTGGCCAGGGGATTGTCTTGTGTTAGCTTAATTAATATTGGTGGAGATTTGACGCTATCGTTCAACTCCGCCAATATTCAACATGTGGTAAGTTTTTTCAACATATTTTGAACGTTGAAGTTGCGATGGGTGCTAAATTCGCGGCATGTTCAATGTCCCGTTTAACTTCAACGTCAGAAACACATGGGTGTTCAATGTGAGATTTAACTTTGATGTCGAAAGCACGTATAGGCATAATAGGTGTTGAATGTCCTGTTTAACTTCAATGTCGAAAATATGTTGAATGTTCTGCATGTTCATTGTCAGATTTAGCTTCAATGTCGAAAGCACGTAGGTGCTGAATGTCCTATTTTACTTCAATGTCGAAAGCATGACATACATGAATATTGGCGGTGATATGACGCCATAGTTTACCTGTGAAAATGTGCATGGAAGCTGTATATCAATTGCGCCGTACTGAATCGTTCCAGTTGCCGGTCGTCGTGATAAAAGCCGTAAGATTCGAATTATAAAGTCAATTCTCAGCTCTAATAACAAACACATGAAACTGTGAAGGCGAGTAAATTAATTTCAACAACGAACTGAAATTACTCAACTTATTTTGTTATATTTAACTTAAAAATAGTTATCCACAAATGCACTTTAGTTGAATTAACATTTCAAAACATTTTACCAACTTTTTCAGATCAAATTTTACATTAAATCAAAGCTAACAAAATGCAAAATATCCCACAATGGTCGTGAGATAATTCTGAACGGAACGAAAATCACCCTGTTATAAAGATTCGTGCTTAGTGCAAGTTATTTTCAACAGTACAACTCGATAATACAATGCAACGTTCCCACAAATTTATTATGAATATGAAAGAGTTTGACTAATGGTCGAGGGTCGATGGTCGAGGGTAATAGGTCGAGGGCGAGGGTAGAATGTCGAGGGTCGAAAAAAATGTCGAGGGTCAATTTTTTGACTGTATAATTTTTCGCAAATTTTTAGTAACAGAATCAATTACTTACCATTGCACATACATATCACAATTAATTAATTTGCTTTAGCCCAACGTCAATGTTTTATCCCTATTATGGAATTTGCCATGGCGCAGAGTAAGTATGGTTCGCTATTAAACGCAAAGTTTAGTTTGAACAAACAGATATGTTTTATACGCCGATGTATACTAAGGCCAATGAAAATTGACATCATGTTTCTCGTCCCGCCCGCATGGGTTTTATCTGCCGCACGAAAATTTTTCATTATTTATTATTTTTGAAAAATAGGCTTAATAAAACACCAAATTGATCTCCAGGTCAAAGTCTTATTGCTGCATTCCGCAAGCGCAACTCAAATTGTATCTTTCTAAAGACATTACTCGCCAGAATGCCTCTACTTTTCATGTCAGCCCTGGTATGCGTAGAAATATACTGTACAGTAGGACGTATTAAATTAAAATGAATTATACACCGATTTACTTCAGATTTTTATGGGTCAAGGAAATTATTGACAAGCAGAATTCAAACACAAAAAATAATGAAAAATGAAAAAATCCCGCTCCAAATTTTTGAAAATTGTGGACGAGAAACATGATTTCAATTTCCATTGCCTAACGAATAAACCCTATTTTGATCATTATGAAGTTAATAACTGATCAAATTTCGATCGCTACAGTCAAAAGGCGCCGCTTCACATGCCATTTGATAAACATAACATAACCCTTTGCCACCTTTGTGCACTCATGATTTCAGCAATCATTACGACCACAAAAGCGATATATAGTACTGTATAGCTATGTTTCCCGCATGATCTAGAAACCCACGACTAAACACTAATGTCGTATAAAATAATTTGTAAAGCCGTGATTTTCTAACTATCAGTATTTTCTGCATCGTGGCAAACGTTGACAGACGGCCAATTGTCTTATGTGCATGCCTACGGCAGCAGGCAAACATTTTTCGCACAGATTATTTTCCGCTCATGTTGTAATTTCTTGCGCCTATGGCTCCTATCGTCTGCGCGAATTTGATTACTGCGCGAATTTGATTATTGCGCGAATTTGAATACAAAATATTTCAACATTAATTTTTATTAATAGTGATATTTTCCTGGGTTACTGGTTATGCCTCATCGGCGCAACAAATTCGCAGCAAAATGAAAAATAACACTGACACGTCGAAGTGTCACCCCGGATGTCGGGATTTGCTTTCAGTTCTGGATCAAAACTTGCGAGAAAGAGTGTCCCTATATGTCGTGTGTCGTGGGTTAAAAGTCAGGGGGCAGAAAAATAGAAATGTCGATAAGTCAGGCAACTGTTGAACGTAAGTTGGGAAAAAAGGGAGGAAAGTAAACTGAAAAACAAGAAGTATATGTAAGATAATAGTAAAAAATGCAAGAAAATAGGGCAATGTGGCGAAACGTTTGTAGCTTTTCGAAAGTTTCCGAAGTTTAGCAGGGAATTTGATTGGTCAGGCGCAAAATGCAAAAGTCGGCCAAATTTCGTTCTGCCCCCTAATTTTTTCGCTCCCATATGCCTATGAGTATGTGTTTATAGCAGACTTTGAGCAACGTATAAAATGATGCGCCTGCACAGGAATGTTTACCGATCAACTAGTCAAGGATTCTAATTTTTTTGGTAAGCACACAGGTTTGAATGAATAGCCGAAAATATGAATAGAACGTAACAGATATTTACAGCGGCACCTTTAAATAAAAGAGAATAAAGTCGGTAATAGACCAGTAATTTTATTTTCCATTGCTTTTCAGGTGCAGCTTGTTTCTTTCTGAAACATTTTAGGGCCTATAGCTATGGGTCTACCTCAAAACGTTGTCTTCACGACACAGGTCAAATACAGTCAAGTGGCAGTTGGGGAAACTTGTCTTTTCTGGAATTTTCCGGCAACTGTCTGGATCCAGCAGCTCAGTTTCGATTTCGTGATAATGGTGCCATGTTAAATCTAAAAAGAAAGGGATGTCTCGCTGCTTATAATAAGAATGGTTCTGGTTATGATCTTGATATGTTTTTTCTTTACGTTGACTCAGTCAGTTTAGACACAGCTGCTTGTGCTCAGAAACCTAACGAGAGCATCTATCGTGCTGTAACCCAGACCCCCGAGGGAGGATTATCTGTTTATTATAAAGGGAAAGATAAGAGTTCATTTCAAACCTGGTGTGCATGGTATTCATATAATTCACAACTTTATGATTATGGAATAGAACGCTACATGGGATTGTCGAGAGGATGTCAATCCATTGATAGTTATCAGAGATTCATTTTCGGTAGGTTTTTGTTAAATCTTTTCTAAGACTTCTAATGTCTGAAGAAGTTGTTGCCTGGAGTTTTATATTAAATGAAATACAGTAATATGCTATATCTTTTCTTTTTACTCAATCTGTTCATTTGCTTCTGGTCTATGATCTAAAGTGAATATCCATAGGCTACATATACATGAGTAAACACACAACAAAGTAAGAAAGCGCAAATTAAGCATTGGAAATTGACGAAGTTTAAAGGTGATGTAAAGTCCGTAATGTAAAGAAACGCTTTGTTTACTTTTTGAACTCAGTGTTACGGTTGTATGAATGTTTAAAACTTTTCTGGTTCGCTATAGCCTATATGCTTGTAAATGAGTACAGACTAGAGATTCAATTCAAGAAGGTCGGAAATTGCGAAATATTAATAACATCCCAATGCTCGGTTCGCGACCATTGGAATTAATGTAGGCGTGCGCAGAACTTATGTGCAGAACCGACTGTCATGATTTCTTTTGTATTATCCCATCAATTATTATGAGATTTTTTTTTAATTAACTTCGCCAGAAAGTCTTAACAGTTATTACAAAGTAATAATTTAACGGATTAACTAAATTGACTGTATGGCAGGGGTATTCGCAACAGCGACTAGCCAATAACTGAGAGTAACAAATACCATGTTTATAAATTTGTGTAGCAATGTACGAGGTGTATTTTTATTTAAAATTTATATAAATTTTCATTTATCACTAACTCGTAGAAGAAAGTTATAGAGATTAAAAACGGATTAAAAACATTGTTAAAAGAGAATTTATTAGCTAAACATCTTGGTAAATCTAAATTGTGAGTATCAGATCAACGACGTAAATAGTAAAATTGCTAAAAAAAACTGGAATAATTATAATATATAGATTTGAAAATGCTTAATTAAACATCTATATTACACTCTAATTTACCAAAACATTAATTATGGGCTAATGAGTTGGGGTAACACCTATACAACAAAGCTTAATAAAGTACGAACATGTCAAAATAAATGTATAAAGAATCCAAAAAAGAAAGTGCAGTTGTAGACATTATAGATGAATTTACTTTCCATAAAAGCTAGACAATGTTTTTTCAAATTGAAAATACTGTAGCCACATTTATCTACAAAATTATAAATCAAGATAAAAATATCCCAATGATATTTACAAATACCATTTCTAGTGCATCTACTCAACACTCTTATTCTACTAGATTCGCTGAAAAGTCTTTACGTACTGTTTAATAAACGAGCAGGAGTGTTTTATTCATAGGGTTTTATTAGGTTTAAGGCCACGAGCGCGTAGCGCGAGTGGCTTTAGGCCTAATAAAACACGTCCTGCGAGTTTATTAAACGGCTTCAAACACGACTACAAATTCAATAGAAATAGGCCGTATTCTGTGGCCAATTATCGTTCAGTTCCGCTGCCCCCATTCGGGACCTACTTTTAGTTTACATAAATCTATAGTTTTTGATACGCTGAGTACGAATTCACTTGTTGTCACTCGCACAGACCCGCAGTTTTTTTGTATTGTACGATCAAACATCAACATTTTTTATTAAAATTTCCGCCATTTTGTTCAGGAAACTTCATGTTATATACAGTTGTTGTACTAGTCCAAGTCTCTTAGCAGGGGGGTTGCACGCGGTATTACGCAGTTTGTTATCATTCCTCTGAGAAAAATATACAGAAATACCAATACACCAATACATGGTGGTCAAGTTTGCAACTTACAGTGGATTGCTTGCACCAAAGACATGTGGTTTAAGTAATGATTATAGTTGCGCAGTTGATGTAACATGTCTTGTTAAGAAACAATGTGATGGTCTACATGAGTGTAATTTAACTGTGGATGACAATTTGTTCTCTGGTGATTTATGTCCTGGATTGTCAAGCTATCTTCACTTTGAATATCAATGTGTTCATCCTGTGAAACCTTTTAATGAACTTTGTGGTATGCATGGGTATAAGTATTAGTAGTGATAGACCCCACTCTGGAGACCAAAGGGATGCTGCCAGTGGCGTCACAATAGCGTCGCCAAGTTGCGTTACAATTAGGATGCGTTACATGGTTATACGTTACCTGTCACAGAACTCAGTCCCGTTACCATACGTCGTCTTAGGATGCGTTACACGGTCACGTCACAATACGTCACCAAATTAAGGTCGTGTCACCAAGTCACTTTACCGATTTACATCAATCGTAAAATGTAACTTTTTCATAATAATTTTTTTGACAAATTTGTGATAAAACTGATAGTTTGCCTCACAAATGTATGAAATAGAAGTAACTTTTTAAAATCTACAGTTAGCTCAGTTGATAGAGCAAAGGACTGTAGTTATTACCAAAATCAGTATTCCTTGGGACACCTGTTCGACCCCGGTGCGGTAAAACATTTTTGCCTGCCAGCCACATAAGACGTTATCCCACTCCGTCCGTGTTCGTCAGGAGTTAGTTTGAAGCGGACGTCAGCTAATCTACGCAATTCTAACATATTTTGTCTAAATTTGTAATTGTTATGAAAGTTTCGTCACCTATAACCTGAAGATGGAGGCAAACTATCAGTTTTATCACAAATTTGTCGGAAACCAATTATGAATAATTTACATTTTGTGATTGATGTAAATCGTGACTTGGTGACACGACCTTTGGTGACTTATGGTAAAGAAGACTGAGTTCTGTGACAGGTAACGTAACCATGTAACGCATCCTAATGGCAACTCAACTTGGTAACGCGACGCTACAGTGACGCCATTCCATGGCGGCATCCCTTTGGCCTCCAGAATGGGGTCTATTACTACTAGTATTGTTCTATTCATGGTTGTAGTTTCAATAAACTTTTCTTAAGAACCCATAGTGTTCTAAAATGTCCAACCACGATTTTGCACATACTTGTTATGTGCATGTTACCCACATATAAAAATATCCATTTTAAAGCCTTATATGGCAAAATAACCAATAACTTTGTTCTTTTCATGTGTTTTGTAGTTCATGACGTGTCTCTATCATATTCGTCTGTACCTTACGAAGGTGTTATACAAATTACCACTGATAATGGGACTAAGAATGTTTGTTGGCAAAGTTTACAACAAGATGGCAGGGCCATGCATATTGTTTGTAGTCAGCTGGGATACGATGCCGCACATTCTCTTGTAAATATATCCACTCCAACGGATGCCAAAAATGAAACCTTTTCTGGAAGTATAAACTGTAATAGTGAAAGCACTTACTTATCCCAGTGTTCAATTAATACTTCGGCCAGCGAAAGTTGCCCTGAGTTATCGTACATACAATGTAAGTTTGTTAAGATGAAACGAATAGAATGCAGCGGTAAAATAATTTAGGAAAGAACATAAAAGAAATTGAAAAGCAAATAATTAGAGGAACAATGAAAGAACAACCTCAATCTCATCGTTCATCAAAAACAAATGACCTAACTTTTTATTTCCATATTTAGGTGATCCCTGGGTGGATACTCCATCATATTATTATAAACCACTGTTACAAGACAGGCGAAGATTCCCTGATTCATCATTTAGTGCGTCTGCTTCTTCCGGAGGTCACAGTGATTTTGATGCAAGGATATCTAGTGGTAATTCTTGGTGTGCAGACAACTGAACAAAATGGCGTCATTATCAATTATACAGCGTGTGTTTCACATTCAGAAAATGGTCCGTACTTTCAGACATTCACTACAAGTGAAAGGAAGTGGCTCGTCGGAAATTTGAATACATCAACAAAATATTTTGTTCGTGTTCTTGCAAGTACTAAAGTTGGTCATGGAACCTACAGTGAAAGTGAAGGATTTTTTACGAATGGAAGTAAGTACAAACACATGTCGTATGCCGTATATATCGCTATTTTCCGGTTTGTGCATGATCCTAAGAAAATGTCTGTTCTGAACTTTATATTTACAATTTGGTTAAGTACTATTTAAAACACGAGTAGGAGTGTTTTATCAGATATAAACGCGAGGCGCAGCCGAGCGTTTTATGTCTGATAAAACACGACAACGAATGTTTTGAACAGCTTAAAATACGACTACAAAAGAACACTAATTAGGATGAACTATTATATGTAATCATACTATTAATGAGGATGAACAATTATATAATGCCACATGCTTTATCAAATATATAGTCACTCCACGTGACATATTATGACTGACATTATTTGTGAATTATTAATGAGTATTTTAAGTACTGTTTAATAAACGAGCAGGAGTGTTTTATTAGGTTTAACCTAATAAAACACGACCTGCGAGTTTATTAAACGGCTTCAAATACGACTACAAATTCAATAGATATACTGCCTTATTATTCCTCTTTATATAAAGAATACTATTGAGGACACGACTACAATCGATACTGCCTTATTATTATTCTTTATCTAAAGAATACTAATGAGGACACGACTACAATAGATGCTGCCTTATTAGTATTCTTTATATAAAGAATACTAGTTAGGAGTGTTTTATCAGGTTTAAAGCCACTGCGCGTGACATATTATGGTTGACATCATTTGCCAATAAGCTTATGAATTATTGAGTGTTTGAAGTCATTTTATGTCGTTTTAGAGTTGTTTGCATTTAGGACATAAAAAAAGATAAGGTAGACAACGTCACTGCCGCCAAATCTGAATAAAGATCTATATTTACGTTTTGACATATCAAAACGTAAATATATGATAATAGTTCACTTTTCTCTACAGGACCGGCTGAGAAGGCCATAGCTAAAACATCAAGTACACTCACATTTTCATTGAAAATTCCATCAAAAACGTTTGTGTAAGTATGTTAATATTTGACTCTCTGATGGTGTTGCAGATAAATAGTTGGTATAATATATCATTTGGTTCACATGAAGAAGGCAAATTTCGGTTTATAGATATTTCTACGTGGTGGCTTTGAAATTAAAGGACGGCAAAGAACCTGCATCATCTGACAGTTATGAGAACAATGAGTTAGTGACGTACGGCGAGGCAGAAAACTCAACCAATCCGAAACCTTATATTGCTGCAGTAGTTGCATCCAGCGTTGTTGATGGAAACATGTTTGTACTTGGTGATGGCAGAAATACAAGTAATTCAACTTCACGAAAACGAAGGTCACCTACAAGTGATTATTTTAATGGACCGTTGGAGCCTGGCACTAGTTATAGTGTTTTTCAAAGAATTATTATCAATGAAATGGTATGGTATTGGGGTGGGGGCAGCAAACGTTTTGGGCATTGCCCAATAAGTCCAGGAAAACGAAAGGCGGAAAGGGCAAATTGAAGCTTGTTATATAATTGGGCAAATCTCAGATAAACCCGAATGAGTTATACCCGAATGTAAAACCAAGAAGGTCTCTTTTATGACCTTTGGCTACAATTCAAGTTTTCAATCCTAGTTTATCAACAGTCCTGACTGTTTTACACTTATTTGTGGCGAAAAATTGAGGAATTGTACGTTTTATATCGAAAATGATAAAAATTTTGAGGTGCGTTTTGAGGACGTTTTGAAGAAAATGCCGCCCGTCAACATCGAAAAAAGCACTTTAAAACATTTCTACCATTCCAAAACTTGATTTGTAATTAAAGTCCTGGTATTCTTGTTGATTTTGAGCTTTTAGTCTTTGCTTTGAACGATGACGATAAAACTGGAAAATATCGATGTTTTCATAATTGTATTATTCTCGTAATTTTCCGCTGATCCTGAACAACGCGGCTTTACATCCGGGAATGAGAATTTACATACGGACAACGAGATGTATAGCAATATTTAATAATTATTCGTCGAAGGCGAGGTGATTATCGGGGAATATTCGCCGAGACGAAGTCGAGGTGAATATTCCCCGATAATCACCGAGCCTGAGGCGAATAATTGTTTTAGCACTTTTACACAAGCCTTTTGTGTTTTTGGGACTGAATATATATTTTAATTTCGCTTATTTCCACAAAACGGCTAGCCGCCATTTTGAAAATTTCGGTTTTATATTCACCTATAGGTGAATATAACGGCTTAATACGTCAAATTTGACCAATCAACGTGTAGGATTTGTTATGTTCACTTGTGCAAAAATACTAATAGTCTGTGTTATTTCCCCCTTATAAGAAGCTTCAATTTCAACGCGAATTTCAACTTTCAATTTGTTCGCGTCAGTTGTAAATTGCTCAGAGCAATCTGCCTTTCATAATTGCAATATTGTAGGACAATATTGCAATGTTTCTCGCGATAGAACATCCGATTTCACTGTAACAGAGAAATAAATTATCGCCTTTAATATAGGGTGAATATTACTCCACAGCCTGGAGTCCTCCTTCAAAAACGAGTGAAAATACAGGTATATTTCTTCCATGTAATTTGATAATTATTAGATTAAATAAGTAAGTTTAAGTCGTGATAAATTTACAGTGACAGTATTTTGTCACAGTTATTATTAAATAGACCTACATGCCGGTAATATTGCTTACCCAACTTTATTGGTTAATATCAGACATATCAGTTTTTTACAATATGTGATTTCAGAGATTGAACTAAACTTTGTCTTTGATGATGTCAACACAATATAAACCAACTTCTTTTACACAATGTAAAATACCATATAACACGGACCAATTTATGTCAAAATTTACAACTTTAAGAATCAATGAGAATAATATAAGAAGATATAACCAGATTTTTGGAAAAAAAAAGAAATCTTCTTATATAATATAAAATATATAATAAAAACTAATATAAGAAAATTTGCCGACCCTGTACTAGGTTCGTCTAGTTAAAGCGCAGATTAACAAGCGAAAACCACTTGTGAATTATTTAATACATGATGATCTTCTTAATCGTTTCAAATTTCAGATCAAGTTCCAGGTGACGTTTCAGACACGGACGACACTGATGGTTTTGAAAAGTATCTTGTTGCAATTATAATAGCATCAACAATATTGCTGGTCATTTTATGTGTTATTGCATATTGTATTTATCAATCTCGTCGACTCAAATCAAACACCGACGACGTCCACCATTTGCCTAGTTCACAACATGATGATATCGGCAATTATGAGCAAGTACACAATGAAGAGTCGATGTATATTGCTCTCAAAAGCCCTGGGGAAGTTAATGATGATCATTGCTATGGTCATTTAAATCCGGATGTACAAAATGTGCACGTAGATCAGGAGGAAACTGGAATTTAATTTCGTATCAATGCAATTTAGAAAAAAAGGGGATTTTTCGAGCAACTTTTCATGATAATATGAGCAGCTTTTTTGGAAATTTTAATCAGCTTGTGGACAGACCTATATATACCAAGAATTGTTGAAGTGTTACTTAGATTATGCTTTTCCCTCCGCAGACGTTTCAAACTTTCCGTAATTTCCGTGTTTTTCCGCCCATAAACACCGGTACCTTACGGAATTTACGGAAAGTTGAAAATCTCCGGAGGAGAGAGACTTGATGTGTGTAAACTTTTAAAAACACAACTATATTACTTAGGGGCTGTTTGTGGCGAACCTTTTCAGTTGCAGATTAATTGTTGGGAATAAGGATTGGTAATAAGCACTAATTGATTGAAGCCGAGTTGAAACAATATGTTTGGTGGACTCGAGCTAGACTGCCAATCATTGGCAGTCCAGAAAACAGACTATTTGCCAAAAGTCGCAGTCAATAAGTATTTCATTATATATTAACTATACCAAGTCTCAAAGAAAACAGCAAACAGAAAGAAACGCGAAACATCCATAATTTTTGCCCTTGCATAATTTTGACGGTATTATCATTCACCCGCGGTGAATAATAGCACTCAGAGCTGTTGCCAGGAGACAGATAAAAGAAAACACCAACTTTGACATTTACTATATAATAATAGGGATTGGGAATAAGGATCGGAATGATGGTTTTGGGAATAAGGTGTGGGGAATGATTTGGAGAATTTTATATGATCAGCTGTAAGAGTGATAGTGTACGGGATGAAACCCGTTAGGTATACTTGTGGGCGTATTAAGATGGCTACGAATGAGTTTAAATATGCTATGCCAGGAATATATCATTCCCTCAGTCTCGTCTATCTTTATAGAAAGCCCTGGAAACGAGATTGGACCTGTGAGCTGTATATGTACTGGAATAAGAACTTCACTCATTCGGCCTACGAGAAAAGGGAAGAAAATATGGCGGATTTTGACATCCAAAATCTATGAAGTTCTTATAACTCTTTTGCAGCAGGGTCCATTACGCGCAGAACGTGCACGTTCTACGGATGTAATTCGTTCATATCTTTGGTTCAGTGCACGCTATGTAGATGAAAATACTACCATTCGATTCAGCATAAAAATATACACTAATTTATAACGATAGTTTTAGTCAGTGGCTAAATTGTAGCGATTTATGAGCTTTGAAAGTCAAGCGAGCTTGGTATTTGATCAAATTACACAATATTACTAACAAATTATAAACATAGACATACCTTTCGCCGAACATAACTTCGGCCCCTTGAGACGCAAGCTCATTCTGGTAGTCTTGCTGAATGAACACCTTTGTTCCACCACTACCATGAGGAGACTGTTTGTCTTATAAACAAGTTTCACACTATCTTTCCGTGAGTTCTAACTTTTTCTAGCGGATCATATCCCTAATCATGTCATATCAGTTGATAAAAACATTATGAATCTTTAAATCGAAGACAAAAGACTGAATTTCGGCACACTAGCTCCTTCCAGCTTCGTGTCAACCGCGCTGACGAAAACAAGAGAAAGGACTGGCACTGGACGTCAATTTCCGCCATCTTGGTTTCACTTTTTTACTCGACGAGTTCTTGCTCCAGAATCCAGATATATGTGGATTGTTAAATCGAGTAAGAATTTGCGTGTTCACGTTTTGTCAAATATTTTGAAATGTTTAACAATTTACTCGTATAGTGTTCCAAAGGTCTAGCTCATGCTGGAATTTCAAGTCGCAAGAATAGTGGTAATCGGCAAATTGGCTCAGTAATTTTTATTGGAGCGATCAAACTGATGGGAGAAAACAACGCATGCAGATTGTCTTATATATTTGCAACCTGTATATAGCATGACTTGATGAAATTCAAGACTGGTGATCCCAGTTGTTTTCAGAAGATGAACGCTGTGATCGAAATACATGACGACTTGGGCGTAAACCCGGTGCGAGAGCACTAGTTCCCCGGCTAATTATACCTGGGTATGTGAAAACATAGCGAAGTTCAAAGTCGCCCTCCATTTTGTTTATGTTATGGACAGTTTTCGAGGTTATGCGCATGCGTGAGTTCAAGCTCTGGCTAAAATAAATAATTGTTTTTCATTTTGAAAGCAGGCATTTTGCTGTTTTACAGCAATTTTTTAAGTTCTTTGTATGTTTGCATGGCGATAAAACATATAATAGTTTTTTTTGTGGAAACACCACGTAAATTTATTACTGCAAAGCTTTCGATCCGTAAGCCCGGATCTTCATCAGTGCTAATAATATGTAATGATATTAAATATAATAATATTAAAGCTTTGCAGTAATAAATTTAATGTGGTGTTTCCACAAACAAAGCAATTTTATGTTTTAAATTTGGAAAAAAGTTTTACAAAAGTACAAACCTTTTTTTAAACATGCAGTTTCAGGAATTGATGGTTGTTCAACCGTGAAACAAAGTTTTTAATATAAATTGTTTTGATGTTGATGGCAGATGGAGTGATGCTTTTAATAATTTAATCGCTGTGCCTGTTTAAGTAAATGTAAACATTTCATTAGTGAAATTCCATTCCGTACTTGCTTTGCGTTGTCCATTTTATTCAATTCTGCGAAATTTTTAAGCCACTGTTAACTCGATAATTCACAATAAATAATTAACAATTATTTGCCGAAGGGGATGTGATTACCCGTGAATATTCACCGAAACGAAGCCGAGGTTAATATTCACTGTAAGCACTGAGCTTCAGCCTGAGGCGAATAATTGTTTTAGTTTAAATTTTTAATGAATAAAACAAAATATCCAAATATCAGTTTAATTAAAATTCAGAAATAAAACTGTTTTCGGCTGGTTCAACGGTTACTGTTTTGGTGTTGCATTGTTTCTTGTACAAAAAATGGCTTCCTGTGTGACTTATATTAATTATTGCTTTATTACAAAGTTGTTTTTCTCGATTTCTACTTAGAACTAACACAATGATGGAATGACTTTTTCACCAGACTTAGGGGCCGATTACATGGAGCATTTTCAACTCCGTGGTTGAACTCAGCCCTGTTTACCGGGTAATACAAAACTCTTTCAAAATCAAGCGCGCGGTTACATGACAAAATTTTCAACCCAGGGCTGAGTTCAACCCCGGGGTTGAAATTTCAACCCTGCTTGAACTCAGCCCTGAGTTGAAAATTTGGTCATGTAATCGTTTCAACCCAGGGCAGAAATTATCATGAGATATTCGAGCATACGTGGTAGTGACTATTTATTACAAAAAAAAAAAATAAAGGCCTTTTTACTTCGATGCCGAGAACTTATAGTATAGCGTTTCAACCCCGGGGTTGAAATCGTCCAGGTAGTCGCAAAAAAATTCAACCCGGTTAACAGGGCTGAGTTCAACCCCGGGGTTGAAAGTTCTCCATGTAATTTGTGACTTGTTTAATTCAGACGCCCTATTTTCACATATTATTAGAACTGATGAAGATCCCGGCTTACGGATCGAAAGCTTTGCAGTAATAAATTTACGTGGTGTTTCCACATACAAAACTATTATATGTTTTATCGCCATGCAAACATACAAAGAACTTATTAGGTATAGAGTGTATACATTCAGCATTTAAAAGACTTGATCGGCTTACCAATCAACGTTCAAGATTGGTTAACAACCTCGCCTTTCTCAAAAGGTGTCGAGACAACAAGGTTGTTCCAAAAGGATTACGCATCTCAACGAAATATACTAAGTATGCGCGAAAGATCATGATGAAAGCCGAGTTGGCACTAGTAAGAGAACGAATTACTTGGACTCGTAGACAGTTATGCAGAGTGGATGAACGTATTTCATCTTTGAATGAAGAACTGTGGATGACTTTAAATGAAGAACACTATGCGGCAGCTAAAAGAATGATCTCTGCGTCTTCTACGAAAACTTTCAACAAAGCACGTTCCACTCAGATTGCCAAATTCACAAAATTGACGTCCTTTGGTCGGACGCATCGCAGACAAAGAAGATTTGGCCAGTCATCCATTACAACGCACCGCTATCAATATGAGTGCTAGAAGACTTACGCCGGTTAAAGAAGATGTCTTGGCTCTTGGATTAAATTTCGCTGTGGTACCCCGTGTTCTTCCTAAAGAAGAATTTGTACAACGTTTGGAACCGAAGTTATACCATGCACATGACGAACGATGCAGCGAGTAACATCCGTGTCCAAATCACTGAGGTTCTACGACGTGCAACGCTACCAGCTTCGAATTTAACCAAGAATAAGGATGCATTGAGAAACTTAAGAGCAGATAAGTCAATACATATTTTAAAGGCTGATAATGGTAACGCTACGGTTATTTTAGATCGTCTAGAATATGATAATAAAATCTTGGCTTTTTTAAACACTTCAACTTATAAAGAGCTTAAAAGAGACCCTACAGCTAACATTGAACGTAAAATATGTTCCAAACTATCTGGTTTTAAAAAGGCAGGTATTTTGTCTCAAACACTTCATAACTGTTTGAGACCTTCAGCTACTGTTTGTCCAAAATTTTATGGTTTACCTAAGATACATAAACCTAATGTCCCACTAAGACCTATTGTAGCGTCCATATGTTCGCCAACGTATGCCCTGGCTAAATATCTCGCTGAGATATTGAAACCAATTGTTGGAGTAGCAGAACATCATGTAGTAAATTCTAAAGAATTTGTAACAAAAATGGAACAAATTAGATTGGGTAAGAATGACATTCCGGTAAGTTTTGACGTAATTAGCTTGTTCACTAATGTTCCAGTTGAAGAGGCTTGTAATATCGCGAAAGAAAGACTTCCTTCAGATATTACATTATCTCAAAGAACTAATCTTTCTCCTGAGAATGTTCATGATTTGTTGAAACTCGACATGTTTTCAACGGCGGGAGAAATTCTATGAACAAACAAACGGCGCTCCAATGGGAAGTCCATTGTCGTCTGTTATGGCTAATTTGTTCATGGAGGAATTTGAAAAGAAGGCTTAGCTACTGTACTGCAACGTTCAAACCTGGTTTCTGGTTCAGATACGTGGATGATACATTGAGTAGCTTGTCTCATGGACTAGATAATTTACAAAAGTTTCTAGACCACATTAATAGTTTGCATCCATCGATCAAATTTACTTTTGAAGTACAGAAGGGTGATAAAACTTACCATTCTTAGATGTTCTGTTTACTATACATGATGATGGGTCACCAGGACATAATTGGTTTATAGGAAACCAACACACAGAGACAGGTATCCGCATTATAATTCATTTCATCCTAGTATTAAAAACTCTGTGTGTAAGACACTCATCAACCGAGCGAAAAGAATTTGTGGAAGAGCATTGGGCTAATATTCCAAAGGTCGTAGGTTCGAATCCCACCGTGGCCGGGCATATTTTTCAAGCTCGCCCGGTGTGGATATACACTCAGAGTAACACCACAAATATCATATTCACCTGAGTACACTACACCAACACAGAAAAAATTCATATTCCTAGAATACATTGGTATCGAAGGAACTAGATTCTGTTCCGAAATATCACTTACTCGAACCGTCCTGATCGCGTAGCTCAGTTGGAAGAGCATTGGGCTAGTATTCCAAAGGTCGTAGGTTCGAATCCCACCGTGGCCGGGCATATTTTTCAAGCTCGCCCGGTGTGGATATACACTCAGAGTAACACCACAAATATCATATTCACCTGAGTACACTACACCAACACAGAAAAAATTCATATTAATAGAATACATTGGTATCGAAGGAACTAGATTCTGTTCCGAAATATCACTTACTCGAACCGTCCTGACCGCGTAGCTCAGTTGGAAGAGCATTGGGCTAGTATTCCAAAGGCCGTAGGTTCGAATCCCACCGTGGCCGGGCATATTTTTCAAGCTCGCCCGGTGTGGATATACACTCAGAGTAACACCACAAATATCATTTAAGAAATGTTCTAAAAATGAATGGTTACCCACGGCATTTCATAGATAATGCTATGAAAACACCACAAAGTATACAGCAGAAGATTGAATATCAGTCGTCTGTTTGTCTACCATACATTGTTCCGGCTTCACACAAAATCGAAAGAATTTTGAGGAATGAAGCAGGTATAAAGGTATACCATTCCGGCGAAAACAAATTGTTTCGAGCTCTTTGTACATAAAGACAGCGTAAATGAATATCAGAAACCTGGTGTGTCCCGCTTTCCTTGTGAATGTGGTCTGGTGTACATTTGTGAAACTGGTCGAAATCTCCCAGTACGTCTTAAGGAACACAAGACGAATTGCGAGAAAGCTGAGCAAGATAAATCTGCTGTGGCTAAACATACTTGGACTTACGACCATCGTATAAAATGGAACGAAGCAACCATTTTGGCGATTGATAGTCATAAGTTCACTCGCAAAATGAGAGAGTCAATTGAAATCGAGAAGCACAATACAATAGATCAGGAGGGAAAGTCACTAGATAGTACGTGGCGTGCTCTCTTTAATGTGCAAAATTAATTTCTCTTGTCTTGGATGCGCGCGCGTTAATTGGAACACGTCACTACGTTTGAAATGACGTGGTTGATGTGCCATTTAATTAAATTTTCAAATGAAGCGGGCCAACAGATCACGACACTTTTGTATATAAAAAGGGCGTCTGAATTAAACAAGTCGCATATTAGCACTGATGAAGATCCGGGCTTACGGAACGAAAGCTTTGCAGTAATAAATTTACGTGGTGTTTCCAGAAACAAAATAAATATATGTTTTATCGCCATGCAAACATACAAAGAACTTATTGCAGCGAATGTTATCGTTAATAAGCTAGGCATCAGTTGAATGTGTTTTTATGTTTGTTTATAATGGTCTTAATACTTTATGTGGAATTTTTATATTTCATCTGTTAAGAAAGGCGAAAGATTGCTGCATGCGTGTATTTTCTAGCTATCTATTGTATTTAGTGTGGGTTAGTCATGCATTGTAAATTTGTCTTGAAGCAAGCGAAACCATTCTGAAAATATAATTATTGAATTTTGTACAGAGAGATGTGACTTAAGAATCGTTATAATGTTTGAATTTTTACCCGCTACGAGAATTGTATATTTTTTCTTTTTTTTGCCAGTGCGCCGTGTGTCTTGTAATAAATTTCCACGCATATTTCATAACTCGATTTTCCACGAGAGATACTTGTAAATGTCTCATCCAGGAAGGATGAAAATCGTCTATGTACAAAGTAACAATCTATGAAGATACTCGTTTTGCCAACTGTTTAATTGTCATGTGGTCTCTGTTTTTCTTGCGGCAAAGTTTCCTAAATGTCAACAGCTTTTTGTCTATTATTCCGTATACAAGAGGATTTGCTGAATGCGAACCAGCAATCCGCAGAATAGACCCAAAATGGAGCGTCCAAACATATTTAATTAGTAGATGATGTTCGCCGGCGATGAACCATATATTCCACACAGATATTGGCAAATTTCCTACTGCGAAGCAAAGAACGGTGCTGAGACAAACAAGAAATGTTCGTCGATTACGAAAATGTCTCCCTCTTATTGCGTTGGAACATACACGCTTCATGTGTTTGTTTTGTATGACGAGTGCTCGACCGATTCTGTAATAAACTACAGTCATGAATATTATTGGAACCAAAATGTAAACGATTATTGCGTATGCATAAAGAATCCTCATCACAGCTCTGTCATTCTGCTGCATAAAACATAACGGCAGATCTGTTCCATAGCCAGCAATAAAACCAACAATGTACACCAAACCACAAACGACTTTCAATTTCCGTCGATTGATGGCAGGTTTTAAGGGATGTACGGTAGCACGATAACGAAGCACTGAAATGACTAACATCATACCTATTCCTGTGCATTGAAAGAAGTGATATACTTTATGGCCAAAAAGACAAAACAGGATGGAATGAGTATCAAGTTGTCCTTCAATCCAATGAATGTAATGAGCGTCAATATGATTCAAAAGGTAAATGACCAGTCCTCCCAGATCATTGATTGCAAGTTGTGAAACGAGAAAGTAGTAGTTATTCTTCAACAAACTTCTTTGTCTGAATATAGAGATTAAAACCAAAATGTTACCGAGAATCCCGAATACACTAACTGAAATGAAAGAATGGCATCATATGCTGTCTTCTCCATTGTTTCGTTCAAGAAATTTGAGTTGTGACTTTCGTTGCTGAAATGCAATTCAAAATCAACTGGTAGCTTGTTTATGCTTTTCCCTTTGAAACACAGAGCAATTTGCAAATCAATTAGTTTTTTCTGCGTCATATGGACATTAACAGATATATTCCACCAATAAGAACCTAAACATAACGACATTGTTTCCATGGTTTATAACGCCACTAGAACAACATACGTCGAATATTAATATCTTGTAAATTCAAGACGTGAGCTTTTGTTGAGTTTACAAGATGTGAATATTTCGCAGTATGTTTCACTTTTTATACATATTTGTGAAATTGTTTCATGCAGGTAAAAGATAATATATACCACTTAACGATTGGCAAAGAAAAGAAGTGTTTCAAATCCTTTAGCACTCGTGAAGACAAAGGAAAAAATTGTCAACCCATATTATTGAATTTGTTGGACATGAATAATTTGTAACACACACTGGAAATTACCAGATGGATCCATATTCAAAAATCAAGATTACACGGCATAGATATAATATTTAATTGGGACGTTCATGCGGTATATTCTCTAATTTTATCTAATTTTGAGATGCCTTTGTGCATGTTCATGCTGAAATAATCAAGAAACTTAAATTTATAAACTTTAAGCAAAACATTTAATTTTCTCTCTAATTTTCCGAGTATTGTATATTAGTGCGGTGTACGTCCATCGTAGAACATTATATTAATGATTACTAATTATAAATCATTAATGGTTTAACAAAAAAATAAATAATAAATAACCCGTCAAATATCCATCCATCGTCAGTTTAAATAATTTGAATTGATTAAAGTATCATGCGTGATCATCATTATTGGCTGGAAATAACCGCGGAGCGATTTTTGGTCGATACATCTTTCATTGCTGCCGAGAGCAGCGAGGCAGCACACTATTCTTGACACGCGGTTTCTCCAGAGTCCACTCGACCCAGTCTTTCGCGCGATCTATGTATTGTCGAGATCTCGATCTTGTGTCTGTCTGTATGTATGTAAAGATGTCGTAATCCGGGTGGAATAATTAAGCTTCAGGAACGTTTGTTAAATTAGGGGAGCGGTCACAAACACAATTTTGTATTGCACACGCATTTCTATGTGCTCAAGAGTCAAGATTTTTCAAGCTTTAATCCGGTAAGTATGGCTCTATTTCTTTCTTCTAAAATACAATTAAGGCGATGACCTTTTTAGTGTTCAATCTAGAGGCAAACAATGTGTGATGGCACTGATCGATTGGTCAAAAACAACATTGAATATAAATATCTTATTAATACAAGGAGACCGACTGTACTTGCAAGTTGTGGATAATGTATGGCTTTGTTGTCTTAGAACCTAGTGTCGAATTCTTATCTGTAGGTATAACTTTACCTAAAGTTGTCAGTGTTTCAACATGTTTTCTTATAATCCGAGATTTTGTGAACGACACACGTGCCAGCTGTAGTGCATGCGAATACAACTACAACACCTGCTGTGGATCCCTTTGCTGCACAAAATAACATTCGACTACCCATTGTGATAGAGCCCATTGAGGCACAACATAACATTGAACTACCCATTGTGATAGAGCCTGTTGAGGCAAAAAGTATCACTGATCTGACCACTGTGGCAAAAAGTAACACTGATCTGTTGGATTAGAGCTAACCTGAGACCAAGCTCTATTTTACAAATATAGCCTGACACAAACCTTAACCGATTGCTTTCAACCAACGTAACAGCAAAGTTTATATTTAGTATCCAATCAAAATGTCGCAACCGAAATACGGTTGTAAGGCATGGACTTTTGTTTATTTATTTATAGGCCTGATCACAGGTTAGGGTAGAGCAATTCCAGCTTTTAATTTATGCATGCAGGGGATGATGGGAAGTAAGGTATATTGCTGATTATGCTGACAAATTTCAATATTTACAAGTATGAGCTATCACTCCGTGTTTGCACGGCCATCATTTTTATTTTTTCAGCATAATCAGCAATATGATACCTTGCTTCCCATCCTCCCCTGCGCGCATAAATTAAAAGCTGGAATTGCCTATTCTGTGATGCCTAATATTTCATGCTACCAATTATTGTTTTCTACAGTTTTGCAATTCTGAAGGATGTGAATTGTGCCATGTTAACTGCTAGATGAAACCAAATGGTTGTTGCAGTCAAAATATAATATGGATATATTACATTGCATGTATTAAGATGGGAACTTCTGGATTAACAGAAATGTATTCCTAATCCTACCAAAACAAGAATGCTGATTTACAAGATTGTATGGATATATTACATCTAATGCAATGGGATGGACTCTGCCATGTATTATTAAATTACTGTACTTGTTTCCAATCTTCCATATGGATGTCAGGAACATTATATGTCATGATATTACAAACCTGTATATGTACAGCAACCTAACAAGTTATTGGACAATGATGATGGCCAACAGTGGACACTACATCCTAAGGGAAAGTACATTTATTATGCCGAGGGGGGGGGGGATGAAGATGTTAAGGGGGGGGCACCGAAATATTTTCTTGCTTTAAAGGGGGGCTCTGAAAGTTCTCGATATACTGAAGGGGGGCTCTAAACGTTTCAAAGTTTTGGCCCCAGCAAATTCAAGTTAAAATTTTGACATTTTTGTAAAATACAGTCAATTTACATGGAATTTGTTTGCGAATTTGCTTTAGAAAACGCCAGAAATTCAGTCCTAGAGCTTCAAAAATGTAAAAATTTTCTGGTTGAGGACCCCCAGACCCCCCTTTTCTCCCAAAAGTATGAGAGTGCCAATCAATCACAAAAAGCTTTATTATAAATATTACACGTATAATCCTCCGACATCCCCCCCCCCAACCTTCAGATGCTTTGCTACGTCCCTGATGGTTGTATTCGAAACCGATTTCAGTTTTAAGATATCCATAGTTTGCTCTACTATATGGATACATGAAATCACCTATAGCTTATTTTAAATTTTTTGGCACCAGGTTTGTGAAGTAATTTACCCGCCAAAAAAATAGCAGTTCCAAAAACAAAAAAGCATACGATTTGTAAGAATGATATGTTCTATGTTTATGAGATATTTAGTACAAACAGAATGAAATCCAGGAAATCCTGGCCAAGACTCCGACTACGCTGAATGATGGACAACAACAACCTGTTGTTAATTTCGCCCCTAGAGCCAATCTAGAATTTTTATTTTTTAGACGGTGCCATTTCATCTGGCGCTAGTGAGGTGAAAGAAGCAGCAGGTCGGTAGTTTTGTTGAGAAGCACATGCTTGAGTATATCAGACATCTTGAGGAACAGCAAATTGTATCTATGATAAGAGGAGAATTCCGGATTGTACTTCTTCGATTCCGAATTCTAGAGGGGCATGAAAATTTTAAAAACTTGGAGGGGGGGCATCGAAATTTACCAATAACCTCAACAGGGGCCCTGTAAAAATATGAGCTTTTTCAAGACATCTTCATCCCCCCCCTCGGTCGTAAT
>CACRXK020003625.1:0-11738 GCA_902702795.2 Paramuricea clavata | reverse complement strand
CCCCCCCCCCCCCCTCGGCGTAATAAATGTACTTTCCCTAAATGAATACGATAAACTACATATTGGACAAAAAACAATGGTAACACTTGTTTACCAAATGAAAACAAACAAAAGTCTAAAAGACCATCAATACTTGCAACAAACTTAATCGTACCAGTTAAAAGACATATTTGTTCTTCCTAATTATTTTCCAACCTCGTTTCCGGGCTCTTTCCTCTTGCTCCACAAGAGGAACGAGCCTGGGAATGAGGTTGATTATTTTCTTCACGACATTTTCATAAGTGAAGACTAAGTAATGATTGTTATTGACATTTATAAATGTCAGTTTAAAATATTGGCACCAAAAATAACATGACATTGTATAAATCCGAAGTACACTATACAGTATCTAGTAATAATTGCATGTTGTAATTTCGATACTTTTTTGAACAAAATAAATTCATTCATACAGTGTGTATAAGGCAATTTAAATAAATGAAGTTTATTGGTATAATCAATCCCCAGGGCTTTGGATTTAGCTGACCTTCAACTTTGTGTAAGATGTTTGATATTCGAATTTTACTTATCCTGCCTCCTGAACAGGTATCCTAGGGGCTGTTTGTATGATGGAAGATGATTTTGATGTATTCAAATAAGTCACTAGGCTATTTAGTAAACAAAAGTTTAACTGTTGGTTTATTTAACAGAACTCAAATGTTGTAGAGAAAATCTTGTAGTTCAAGAAGATTATTATTTCTGCTTGAACAACGTTTCGTTTACTGTATAATCCATCTCTAGAAACTAATGAAGTGTTTTGCTGCATCACGCAACGGGACTTATTTCAATATATCGAAATCATCCTGCCTCCTATCTCGTCCTGGCAAAGCGATATCATATAAACAACCCCTTATACGCAATCCTTTGAGGGTGAGGCAGCATTTTCCTTGCGATAGTAACTTCTAGTCAATAAAGCATTCTTCACTAAATTTGAAAGGCACTTTCTGACTTATGCAATCGAGCATGTTTACCCACAGCCACGTTTTCTATGATTATTTCAAGTCTAAGTATCCCTATCGTTTCTCAGTCTAAACTAGATTATTTTTTACTTGAAAGGTCAGAATCGTATACATCACAGGGGCGGGATAGCTTTCTCCCCCCCCCCAAAAAAAAATTATTGGATTTAAAAAACTGATAAAAAATTATTGCGAAATTCTCGAAACGTTAAGTATTTGAAACCGTATATATATTTAACAATTATTCGCCGAAGGCGAGGTGATTTTCGGTGAATAAAAACCGAGACGAAGTCGAGGTTTTTATTCACGATAATCACCGAGCCTGAGGCGAATAATTGTTTTAGTATAATTTCATAGGTGATTATTTGGGGAAAAAATTTAAAAATGCACATTTCTTCGTCATTTAATTGACAAAACGGCTTCGACCGCCATTTTGAAAATCGCTTAGGTGATTATCGCGTAATAATCACCTCAACGGCAACCAATCAGCGTAGAGAATTTTCAATAATCACCTATGTAATTATACTAAATAATATTAATAATGTATATGCAATGGATGTTCTAGCTATCAACTAAATTTTGATCAAGGCAAGAAGCACGAAAACCCAACACCACAGCTATATAGGAAGGGCGTCTTAAAATGAGTAAAACTACAAAGATGTTGTAAAATGAAGAAAATATAGCCCGCAAATTTTGTATATATTTAGTATATATTTGTATTACGCGAGGTAAAAATAACCACTTTCGGCTCAAAAATTCAAAAATTGCATTGGAATGCATACGTTATTAACTGATTTTATTATTAGCATGACAAAATTGCTGGATGCTGATTGGTTGAGAGGAGTACAATTATTTCATTAATTGTACTGCAGTACAATTAATGATTTTCTCAAAACAAACGAACTGGCGGAAAGGGATTTTAATTAAACACAAATGTGAAATGAAATTGCCCTAGAGGAACTAGATGAAAATACAAACAAAGGGACCAGATTTTGCTTTAACAAAAGAACTAAATGAAATTACGAACAAAAGTCTGGCAGGACTGGGCTTTGGCGAGAGAATATGATGTTGACATTGAGAAGTATCCAATTTTGTCATGCTAATAATAAACAAGTACGTACAGCGGCTCGTCCAATTTCGGAAAAAAATTCCAAACATCACTCGTACTAATCCCTAATTGCGGTACCCGTGTCATTTTTGGCACCGCATTATATTCTGCCTGTGAGTTTGTCCGTTTGTTTGTCCGTTTGTTTGTCCGTTTGTTAGTGTGTTCGCATCAATGCGTTTCCTTAATCGCCTACTAAAAATTCCTTGCACGTGCTCGGAATTTATTAATTGTTATTAATCTTGTACTCTCAAGATCGACTACTTGCTAGGCTTTATCTCTGGTTTTATGCGTCAAACAAAGACATAAATACTACTGTTCGTATCAGCGTGAAAACTTGGATGGAAAATTGATTTCAAAATCGATTTCTATTCTTGCGATTTATGGCCTTTGAAAGACAAGCCGCTCAAAATAATCCTTCACGTTTTCCGAATTCCTTTTTTCGAGGAAAGTTTTCTTTCAAATTAATCTCGGACTCTCACGATTGACTTTTCGGTTTTATGCGCCCAGTAAGGACAAAAATACCACCGTTCGATTCAGCGTAAGAAATTATACTCACAGATGTCAAATGTATTACGAAACAACAGTATTCTAGCGATTTATGGCCTTCGAAAGACAAGCGAAATTGTATTGTTCACAAATCGCTCAAAATGATTAAACTAATTAAAAATGCAATACATTTGATCTTGATAGCTTTCGTATTGTTGGTTTTCTCTTTTTTGGCCGTATATCAGTGGACTCGTCTCACTTTTCTCTTTATTTTGTTAGTAGTTTGAGCCCAAAATATTATATTTTGAAGCTTTTAATGTGCAGTTTTAATAAGCGAAATTGTATTGTTGACAAATCGCTCAAAATTATTAAACTAATTAAAAATGCAGTCCGTTTGATCGTTGATAACTTCGGAATTGTTGGTTTTCTTGTTTTCGGCCGTATGCCAGTGGATTCGTCTTACTTTTCTCCTCATTTTGATAGTATTTTGAGCTCAAAATATTTTATTTTGAAGGCTTTAAAACGCAGTTTTGATACTAACGTACGGACCAACTGGCGGCCGACAGGAGAATGTGTAGCGTGCTAAATATAACTTTACTTGTGCATGTACGCGGAAACGCTGGACGTTTTATTTGTAGGCGGGCACCGCATTTTAGTATCGTGTCTGTTTGTACGGAAAATACCATTTCGCTGACCTCAGAATGACATTTGGTCAAAACTTTTTGCTTCAAGATTGGTTTAGAAACAAACTTGGAGTAAGGTTAGGTTAGGAATAGGGTTGGGGTTAGGATTAGGGTTAGAGTTGGTGTTTGGAATAGGGTTAGTGTTTGCAAAACAGTTGCTTGGTTACGTTTTGTCACTTTGAGGCCAGCGAAATAACCTCTTCCTGGTTGTACTCGCCATCGCATGATTACCTATGCATGACTCTTCCACAGTCCGTCATCCGTGCGCGCGATTGCAATTAATTCGCATTCCCATTAAGCCCCGCGCTCCCATTATTTTTCCACTGATCTCTATTGCCAACTGAAGCGACGAGGGACGGGGCAGTACCTATACTAATTTATTCCATTCAAGTAAAACCCAATATACTATAGCTACGGAAAATAACGGAAATAATGTAGTAAATGCAGGCATCACAGGCTACAGTTTTTTCCAAACCGATTCAAATATTAATGCGGAGGTGTTGCAATATATGTTATAGTACTGTTTACAGCACGAGCTGCCGTGATGTATTGAATATACTGTATAATCACTCGCCGAATAAACAACTTGTGAAATGAATATATCGTACAGGGTTATAAAAAAAGAAGACCTTTAGAAATTGAAATAACGTTTAAACAAAAGACTGTCTGCCCCTGGGAACAATCTGCCATGCATACTGTACGTAGATCGCATGTTACGCACTCGTGGGCTTAGCAAAGTGCTCCAGGATTCAAATTATAACAATGGTTAATTTGTAAAGGTCTCCTTTTTCTAATATATGCACTCCATCAATATTTCACGCACCACGGTTCAGCTTATGTGCAATTGAAAAGGCATTCAAATTTTAACAATATGCTTGATTTCTAAAGGTCTCCTTTTTTTATACACCCTGTATAATAAACGTTTTGATGAGATGTGAAAGAAATCATTATAAGTGCTTTGGGATTAAATTTCCTTTTGTTTGATAAAGCGCTTCGAATAGACAGACCAATTATCGTTAATAGACCATTGTCATTTGCAGCTATAGAATAGGCTGAATTTTTTTGCAAAGACGCATTTTGGTACAGCGTATTTTGATTGCCTGTACTATTCCGAAGAATACAGGATACAAACAAAATGTGGCGTCAATGTTTTCGAAGGATGGCAACGTTGCCGAGAAGATAAGACTGCTAGGAATGTGCCTTCACTTCAAGTTCAGTGAACTTGGATATATGTCAAGTCGAAAACTTGACCACACAATTACATTGTATATGAACACAGAAACATTTATTAACTCTATAGAAACTCTGTGGCTGAGTCGGATTGTGGAAGAGGTTTCCAACACGAAGGGGGTGGGTGGAGATATCTAGGACGAACGTTGTATGTTATTATTTGTGGTTTGAAGCAATTTTGCAGCGATCTAAAAGTGGATTGCGTCCACTGTGTAAACACGACAAACGGTGAGTAGGCAGTATTTTAATATATGGTTCACATTACAAATTTTAGTGTCCATTCCGATACAAATGCCATGAAAAGTACGGATTCTTCACCGGGTACATTGAGTTATAGCCATAGCACCAGTCCATGTTTACTACCTACGTGTATTTTGGACGGAGAATTAAATTGGTGCTTGTTAAATAATTTTGATCTTGGAATAAATAAATGTGATTTTGATGTTGTAATGCAATTTCTTATACCGTATATAGTATAATGACATGCAGATGAGATTCTAAAAATATGCAAATGTCAGTTACAAACACTCGAGAATCTTATACATTGGCATGATCATGTCCAATATGAGGTGGATTTCTTCGTCGACAGCCACAAGATAGAATATTAGTCATCCGCCAATTTTTACCCAAATTATCCATTATGTTCCTGCCAGTTTTTACCCAAATTATCCCTGCATAACACTAAGTTTTGAGGTAAATTAAGACCTTTAGTTACTAAAATTTATATTTTCTATAAATTATAGTAATTATAAAATACATAGATTTTATTAATAAATTATACTATATTTTAACCAAGTATTAAAACGTTTATTTAAAACTGCTTTTTTATGGCATTGTAGCATTATGGCTTTTTAATGCCAACTAAATCCTATTAAATGGTCAAAATGACCGACAAGGACAAAAGACCGTGATGTCCTTCACGAGCCGAACCAGTCTCTATAACGTCGGATCCGGAAATGGCTATTACAGAGTCTTTACTACTGCAAAAAGGGCACTTTCTTTCCAGCAAAAGAGGGTGTTCATTCAAGAAATACTTTTTTTGCACTTTAGCCCAGAAAAATGGCACTTTTTTCACTTTTTAAAAAGTGGGGGGGGCACATGCTCCCATCGCAACGAACTTGGGAACCGCGCGTTGAAAAGTGAATTTTGAACGTCTTGTTCCTTAAGATTTGTTGTAAAACATTCAAGCAAAACAAAATCGTGAAAGCTACAAAATCTTTCGTATGGAACATTTACCTTTCGCAAATTTCACGGGTATAAAGCATACGTACTTTGATCCACGATATTGTTCGTAGCCGTTATTCACTCACTGTTTGTTAACCACTGTAACATGAAACACATCTCTTCCAAGGTATTTTCATTCACGAGCATGTCCCCCCTCTCATTCTCAAGCACGCACCCTTCCCATTTTCAGACTTGTAGAACATCACGTTGTTGTTAGGCTGACAGAGTAAAAAGCAATTTTTAGGTTCTTAAGATAACTTCCTCGAAACGTGGTTGAAATCGAGTAGAAATATAGAATAGTGAAGGAAAGTACATTTAATGACAACGCGGAGACGAATTTACTATTAACATGAATTATATAGGCCACCAGCTCGTAGTTGAAAATGCGCATCCAAAAGATCGATATAAAAATTTCTATTGTAAAAGTTTTATTTTCATCAGGATCTATCTAAACATCCAAAATCTAGTTTCAACTGTAATTCAGTTGCAGTTTCATTCCAACTGCGAATACTTATAAGAATACGCGGTTTGAATATAAACACTAGCTTAGTCTCAAGAACATATATGTGTGTTTAGTCCATCTTTTCAATTCTTTGACGTCTTCTGTAGGATTCGTCTGCTGGAGCCTCGTCTTCAATTTTGATTTCTCTCTTCATGCCTGAACATAATATACAATTTATGTAATATGTTATGGCGTTATTCAGCAAACTCGCATACTTTTAAGTCGTTTTTAAGTGTTTAAAAACAGCCGCTATACTTCAACAACGCAAACATAAGCCAAAAGTGAAAACTAAACCTTCCCCCACCTTCGATATCATCCTCTTCTACCGTTGGGAGCACGGCTTCTGTTGCAGCTTCTTCTTCATTCAAGCAACATGCATGCCATTGGTGGTTCATGTAACAGGTTTTGGAATCATCGCAATTATGACGTCCCTCTGAGCAATTTTGTCCTGCGATTCCTTCAAAGTATTTCTCACACTTGCAAGAATCTTCTCCTTCACGCTCACAACGGGAAATTCCTGAACAAAATAAATCTTTTAAGTAGCTCATAATTTAGGGTATCATTCAATTGTACTCACTGACGTTAATAAACCGCCATTTTTACTACAGCAACGCAAACAAAACAAAAAAAGAAAACTTGACGTTTCCCTACCATCGTTTTCGTCTTGTAATTGGACATCGGCTTCTGCGCCGGCTTCTTCGTTCAAACAACATGCATGCCATTGGTGGTTCATGTAACAGGTTTTGGAATCATCGCAATTATGACGTCCTTCTGAGCAATTTTGTCCTGGGATTCCTTCAAAGAATTTCTCACATTTACAAGAATCTTCACCTTCACGCTCACAACGGGAAATTCCTGAACAGAATAAACAATTTATGTAGTAAGTCAGTGCATTATTCAAACATGCGCATGCAAGGCAGGCAAAAGCAAAGAAGGGAAATTTAACCTTTCCCTACCTTCGTTTTCGTCTAGTAATTCGGCGTCTGCTTCTGCGCCGACTTCTTCATTCAAACAGCATGCATGCCATTGGTGGTTCATGTAACAGGTTTTGGAATCATCGCAATTATGACGTCCCTCTGAGCAACTTTGTCCTGCGATTCCTTCAAAGTACTTCTCACACTTGCAAGAATTTTCTCCTTCACGCTCACAACGGGAAATTCCTGAACAGAATAAACAATTTATATAATAAGTAGTATTATATGGCTTTTCAAAATTCTCTATTCTGATTGGTTGACAAGCGGTCCGTAAAAACCCATATCCGGACCGTCGTCCGTATTTTCCGTATCTGGACAGGTGTCGCGGATATCGTTTATCTGGCGGGAAATTTTCGCTTTGCAAACAGAAAAAAATTTTGCCTTTTAATTTTCCAATTGTGTGTCATTAAAATTTACAGATAAAATTTCAAACACTCAAATTGTTTTTGACTGAGCATGCATGCCTACCGTATATTGTTACCCAGTGAAACTGACGATAGCCGATTTAATTCGCGCGAAAAGCATATGCTCACAGAGACAGTTCAGCCAAATAACGAACCGATTATTGACCTCGCTTGTTCGGTCTGTACTGTGAAATTTCACACCTCTGTTTTTTGCATGGACCTTGCTGCTTCGTCGCTCGGTCCATACTAAAAAACCTCGGTCTGATATTTCACAGTACAGACCTCACGCTCGGTCGATAAGCCGTTATTATTCAAAAATTCAAAGCAAGCAAAAGCAAAGAAGGGAAATTTAACCTTTCCCTACCGTCGTTTTCCTCTAGTAATTGGACATCTGCTTCTGCGCCGACTTCTTCGTTCAAACAACATGCATGCCATTGGTGGTTCATGTAACAGGTTTTGGAATCATCGCAATTATGACGTCCCTCTGAGCAATTTTGTCCTGCGATTCCTTCAAAATATTTCTCACACTTGCAAGAATCTTCTCCTTCACGCTCACAACGGGAAATTCCTGAACAGAATAAACAATTTATGTAATAAGTCAGGGCATTATTCAAACATTCAAAGCAAGCGAAACAAAGAAGGGAAATTTAACCTTTCCCTACCTTCGTTTTCCTCTAGTAATTGGATGTCTGCTTCTGCGCCGACTTCTTCGTTCAAACAGCATGCATGCCATTGGTGGTTCATGTAACAGGTTTTGGAATCATCGCAATTATGACGTCCCTCTGAGCAATTTTGTCCTGCGATGCCTTCAAAGTACTTCTCACACTTGCAAGAATCTTCTCCTTCACGCTCACAACGGGAAATTCCTGAACAGAATAAACAATTTATGTAATAAGTCAGGGCATTATTCAAACATTCAAAGCAAGCGAAACAAAGAAGGGAAATTTAACCTTTCCCTACCTTCGTTTTCCTCTAGTAATTGGATGTCTGCTTCTGCGCCGACTTCTTCGTTCAAACAGCATGCATGCCATTGGTGGTTCATGTAACAGGTTTTGGAATCATCGCAATTATGACGTCCCTCTGAGCAATTTTGTCCTGCGATGCCTTCAAAGTACTTCTCACACTTGCAAGAATCTTCTCCTTCACGCTCACAACGGGAAATTCCTGAACAGAATAAACAATTTATGTAATAAGTCAGGGCATTATTCAAACATTCAAAGCAAGCGAAACAAAGAAGGGAAATTTAACCTTTCCCTACCTTCGTTTTCCTCTAGTAATTGGATGTCTGCTTCTGCGCCGACTTCTTCGTTCAAACAGCATGCATGCCATTGGTGGTTCATGTAACAGGTTTTGGAATCATCGCAATTATGACGTCCCTCTGAGCAATTTTGTCCTGCGATTCCTTCAAAGTATTTCTCACACTTGCAAGAATCTTCTCCTTCACGCTCACAACGGGAAATTCCTGAACAAAATAAATCTTTTAAGTAGCTCATAATTTAGGGTATCATTCAATTGTACTCACTGACGTTAATAAACCGCCATTTTTACTACAGCAACGCAAACAAAACAAAAAAAGAAAACTTGACGTTTCCCTACTATCGTTTTCGTCTTGTAATTGGACATCGGCTTCTGCGCCGGCTTCTTCGTTCAAACAACATGCATGCCATTGGTGGTTCATGTAACAGGTTTTGGAATCATCGCAATTATGACGTCCTTCTGAGCAATTTTGTCCTGGGATTCCTTCAAAGAATTTCTCACATTTACAAGAATCTTCACCTTCACGCTCACAACGGGAAATTCCTGAACAGAATAAACAATTTATGTAGTAAGTCAGTGCATTATTCAAACATGCAAGGCAGGCAAAAGCAAAGAAGGGAAATTTAACCTTTCCCTACCTTCGTTTTCCTCTAGTAATTGGACGTCTGCTTCTCCGCCGACTTCTTCATTCAAACAGCATGCATGCCATTGGTGGTTCATGTAACAGGTTTTGGAATCATCGCAATTATGACGTCCTTCTGAGCAATTTTGTCCTGCGATTCCTTCAAAGTATTTCTCACATTTACAAGAATCTTCACCTTCACGCTCACAACGGGAAATTCCTGAACAGAATAAACAATTTATGTAGTAAGTCAGTGCATTATTCAAACATGCAAGGCAGGCAAAAGCAAAGAAGGGAAATTTAACCTTTCCCTACCTTCGTTTTCCTCTAGTAATTGGACGTCTGCTTCTCCGCCGACTTCTTCATTCAAACAGCATGCATGCCATTGGTGGTTCATGTAACAGGTTTTGGAATCATCGCAATTATGACGTCCTTCTGAGCAATTTTGTCCTGCGATTCCTTCAAAGTATTTCTCACATTTACAAGAATCTTCACCTTCACGCTCACAACGGGAAATTCCTGAACAGAATAAACAATTTATGTAGTAAGTCAGTGCATTATTCAAACATGCAAGGCAGGCAAAAGCAAAGAAGGGAAATTTAACCTTTCCCTACCTTCGTTTTCCTCTAGTAATTGGACGTCTGCTTCTCCGCCGACTTCTTCATTCAAACAGCATGCATGCCATTGGTGGTTCATGTAACAGGTTTTGGAATCATCGCAATTATGACGTCCTTCTGAGCAATTTTGTCCTGCGATTCCTTCAAAGTATTTCTCACATTTACAAGAATCTTCACCTTCACGCTCACAACGGGAAATTCCTGAACAGAATAAACAATTTATGTAGTAAGTCAGTGCATTATTCAAACATGCGCATGCAAGGCAGGCAAAAGCAAAGAAGGGAAATTTAACCTTTCCCTACCTTCGTTTTCTTCTAGTAATTGGACGTCTGCTTCTGCGCCGACTTCTTCATTCAAACAGCATGCATGCCATTGGTGGTTCATGTAACAGGTTTTGGAATCATCGCAATTATGACGTCCCTCTGAGCAATTTTGTCCTGCGATGCCTTCAAAGTACTTCTCACACTTGCAAGAATCTTCTCCTTCACGCTCACAACGGGAAATTCCTGAACAGAATAAACAATTTATGTAATAAGTCAGGGCATTATTCAAACATTCAAAGCAAGCGAAACAAAGAAGGGAAATTTAACCTTTCCCTACCTTCGTTTTCCTCTAGTAATTGGATGTCTGCTTCTGCGCCGACTTCTTCGTTCAAACAGCATGCATGCCATTGGTGGTTCATGTAACAGGTTTTGGAATCATCGCAATTATGACGTCCCTCTGAGCAATTTTGTCCTGCGATGCCTTCAAAGTACTTCTCACACTTGCAAGAATCTTCTCCTTCACGCTCACAACGGGAAATTCCTGAACAGAATAAACAATTTATATAATAAGTAGTATTATATGGCTTTTCAAAATTCTCTATTCTGATTGGTTGACAAGCGGTCCGTAAAAACCCATATCCGGACCGTCGTCCGTATTTTCCGTATCTGGACAGGTGTCGCGGATATCGTTTATCTGGCGGGAAATTTTCGCTTTGCAAACAGAAAAAGATTTTGCCTTTTAATTTTCCAATTGTGTGTCATTAAAATTTACAGATAAAATTTCAAACACTCAAATTGTTTTTGATTGAGCATGCATGCCTACCGTATATTGTTACCCAGTGAAACTGACGATAGCCGATTTAATTCGCGCGAAAAGCATATGCTCACAGAGACAGTTCAGTCAAATAATGAACCGATTATTGACCTCGCTTGTTCGGTCTGTACTGTGAAATTTCACACCTCTGTTTTTTGCATGGACCTTGCTGCTTCGTCGCTTGGTCCATACTAAGAAACCTCGGTCTGATATTTCACAGTACAGACCTCACGCTCGGTCGATAAGTCGTTATTATTCAAAAATTCAAAGCAAGCAAAAGCAAAAAAGGGAAATTTAACCTTTCCCTACCGTCGTTTTCCTCTAGTAATTGGACATCTGCTTCTGCGCCGACTTCTTCGTTCAAACAACATGCATGCCATTGGTGGTTCATGTAACAGGTTTTGGAATCATCGCAATTATGACGTCCCTCTGAGCAATTTTGTCCTGCGATTCCTTCAAAATATTTCTCACACTTGCAAGAATCTTCTCCTTCACGCTCACAACGGGAAATTCCTGAACAGAATAAACAATTTATGTAATAAGTCAGGGCATTATTCAAACA
>CACRXK020003624.1:0-28413 GCA_902702795.2 Paramuricea clavata | reverse complement strand
ATCGGTGCATCGGATTCCCTGTCAATTGGTCAATAGCCTTTCAAGAAATCCGCTGACCAATGGTTGAGAATCTCGATAAACATATTCATTGCTATTTTATTGTACATATTTTAGTGCATCAAGTTGATTTGATTTGAGAAAGTACAAAAATAATCGAGAATACCTATAAAGTGCAGAATTGATCTGATCGATTAATAAATTCTATACGGAAACCCCGTAAGAATATTCTTGTGGTAGAAACAATAAACATCAAGGTAAGCCTGTCATTTTTACCAAAAAGATTGTATAACATGCACAAATCAAATATAGAAAGCTTAAATTCTTGGTCGGCGCAATATTTCAAATTGAAATTCAGTCGAAAATTTAAAAAGGTGCAATCTGTTAAAACCGTTAAATTCGACTCGTAATCATTCTCTGTGCCGTTGGGATAGGTCAATATGAGTAATGCCCGGTGATTATTTAAAACATTATTTAAAACATTTCAATCTTTATTAGGTTTTCTTTATTGGGTTATTTAAAACATTTCAGTCTCAACGATGGATACTTAATGATATTGGTTGATATAGGCCGTCGTCCAGTGCCCCAAAATGTTTAGTTTCGTTGCACACCTCTTTAAACTAAAAGAAAATTACATATTCTTATAGATTAAGTGACGCTGAATCCAAATCTAAAAAGTTCTTGCGGGTTCACCCTTCAGTTTTTTTGTAAATTGCGATCAAAATCTTGAAATTTACGAGTTTCGCAATAGCATTTTACTATATGCCATACGTCAAAATGCCTACTCTCGGAACCAGTCACTCGCGCGCCATAGTGAAAATTATACAGGATAGGTCACTTCCGCCTCCTCTTGAGATATGTGAAATCAGATTTGAGGTAAACAATGAGCAACACGATTTACGAGTTTCATATATTATTATAAAATAACATGTACATAACGCGTATTCTGATTGGCGAAACCCGTGTTTGGATCAGGCCATCCAAACACGGAAACCATAAAGTAATTGTATATTGCGACAAAGTGTATTTTCTGTCTTTGTACGAAGATATTTAGCAACACCAGGCATTCTTTCAAGATTATGAACTTATGTGCACACTATATCATCTTTATGGCGTGTAATAAAGGACGAAACAAACTTCAATTTTACATTTTGAAGACAGAGTAATGGACATAAATTTGTAGTAATTGATATATTTGTATGGTAAGCCAAAAATTATCAAATACTTAATAGTAAATATATAAAATACATATTTAAACAATACTATAATTAATACCAATATAGTAATTAATAGCACATTAGGTTTCATCATCATCACAATCCACTGCCTTCATCTATAAAGTTATTGTCAATTAGATCTATCTCACTGTTCTCACAATTGCTTGTGTGGATTTTTGTATAAAATTATGCCAAGAGCACAGCTAATAGTGTTAGTGCATTTGCAAAGTTCAGTGCACTTCAAATTTGCCTTAAAACATGAGCATCTTTTTGTTTGAGAACCCTTTTTGCATTTGCAGCTATCCGGAGCAGATGCTGTCCGGATCAGATATTTCCCCATGAAAGAAAAAAATATATATATTGTAAACATTTAGATAAAAGGAGAAATTCAGAGGGAAAATTGTAACCAATAGAAAGAATGTTACCTGTTCTGTAGGAATGAGCTAAGAAATGCAATTATAAGTGCATCCATCTTCATAGTTTGATAGTGTATTTTAGCCAATCTGGGGCACATTATTTTTTAAATATTCTGGGGGAGCATTAGACTCCTTCACAGCTGCTACTTGTGTTGAGTTTCTCCTCACGAGCGGCTTCTCACTGAAGCACAGCATTCCGTTCCCTTTGTCTTTCGTTAGATATCTTAATGTTTAATAATTCATAAATATCTTGTCTCAAGGTCATGTTTCCAAAATTTAGAAGCATTACTGTGATTGGTTGTTTTCAGGAAAGGAATGTTGTGCTCGAGTGAGCCGCCACTCATGGGGAGAAACCTTGACACAAAGAGTGGCTGTGAGGTAGACTAGGGGAGGATGAATCCCCCTTAGAGTGCCCCAGTGGTAGTGCCTTAGGATCCAATCCTTGATTCATCTTATCTAAATTAGTTTTATGTTATATGCCTAAAAAGATTATTAAATTTATTAAAATTCTCCAGTGAACTCAAAACTATAGAATGACATCCAGTTTGACAACTTGTTAGTGTCACACAGTTACAGTATCCAAGTGTTGATTTACTGTCAGTATTTGATTATTTGCAAAAAACTTTCAATGTTTTCTTCAATCTTATAACAGTATTTAATTAAATATTCATCTGACTGCATAATGTTTCGAGTAGATATCATCCCAATATTTCAATATTTGAAGAATCATACTGCATAGATAATTTCCTCACCGGGGTGTGTCTAATGCAAACAAATCATTTCCAGCCAGTATGCAGACATATAACGAGCATAATTTATGTACCAAGACTCATTGATCACCCTGCTGATAGGCAAAGCTATACCTGTCACATTTCAGGAAGAGTTACTCCTCTTCAACAAACATCTGGAGTCTTAATAACATTTTGTCATAAATTAGATGGGTTTACCTACTTAAATTATAAGTTTCCACTACATATAGCAGCAGTTACTGTATGTATAAGGTCACATAACTGCCACCTAACACATAATTGCTCTTCTGCCCACACAACTTAGTTAGAATATCTCAACAATCAACATTGCAGTAAAGGCAAGACAACAGCACTTAAAGTATGTAGCAAGATTAAGCACCACAAATTCTTCAAATATGCATTCGAGGCACTTCGAGATGATTTACACCTTCCCGAGAATGTCACCACCCTCCTGGAGTGATATCTTTACAGCCAGGAAAATACCACATCGATCAATAATGCCCATGGGGGACACAATGCCCTGCTCCACACTGCATCTTAGAATGCTTAGTTTACAGTCAACTCGGCCCACTAACCAACTCTGCCCACCGTCCAAGGACAAACTCGTCCCGCTCCTAAACTGACTAATCTAAGTTAGGAACCATGACTACGTTCTATCTTTGCAAAGTTTGAGAGAGATTTGAACTGGATGTTCTCTTGCGATATTGATTTAGAACTTGTTCATAGCCAATTGCAATCAAACTTTACTCATCTCTATACCCAATGCAACAGCATATCGGTTTGGTGCTGCCTTGTAAAATGTTAATAAACTTCCTTAGTTCCCTAATATGTCAAACAGTAGTTAACTATTGGGCCGCGATGGTATGGGCCGAGTTGGTCAGTAATTTGTTAGCTACAAAATACAAATGCAAAAGGGTTGTCAAACAAAATGCTCATTTTAATTTTTAAAGCAAATTTAAAGTGCACTAAACTTTCAGACCTCTCAACTAGAGAAGTTAAGCGTGAGATTGAAAAAAAATTTTCCGGAAAAATTATTTCGGCGACTTCCCCCCCCCCCCGTCGCCAAAAAAATTTCGATCAGTGCACCATTTTAGGGGTCAAAAAAATTTTCCGGACAACCAATATTTTCCGGAACATACACAAAATTTTCAAAAAATCACAAAATTTGCCAAAAATTTACAGAATTTGTCACATTTCTTTTATTGCAACCCAAAATTGCCCGACTGTTGATCGAATATTGCCCGACTGCCCAAAAAACTCGCCCGGTACGCCTATGCGGATATGCCAAAATTTTTATGCGTTAGATTTACTAAACGTGGCGTGAGAGAGAGCGTGAGACTGAAGCGAATTGCGTGAGACTCACGCCGAATGCGTGAGAATTGAGAGGTCTGGCGTGAGAGCGTGAGACTGAAGCGAATTGCGTGAGACTCACGCCGAATGCGTGAGAGTTGAGAGGTCTGAACTTTGCAAATGCAGCAATTGTGAGAACAATGAGATAGATCTACTTGACAATAACTTTATAGATGAAGGCAGTGGACTGTGATGATGATAAAAGCTAATGTGTTATTAATTACTATATGGTACTAATTATAGTATTGTTTAAATATGTATTTTATATATTTACTATATAAAATACATATATATTATATAAAATACATATATATATATTTATATATTTACTTTTATATATTTGGTAGTTTTTGACTTACCATACTCACACAAATATATCCATTTATACTACAATTATGTCCACTCTTATCTTCAAAATGACAAAATATAAAATTGAAGTTTGTTTCGTCCTTTACACGCCATAAAGATGATATAGTGTGCACATAAGTTCATAATTTTGAAAGAATGCCTGGTGTTGCTAAATATCTTCGTACAAAGCCAGAAAATACGCTTTGTCGCAATAATATATGAAACTTGAAAATCGTATTGCTTATTGTTTACCTCAAATCTGATTTCACATATCTCAAGAGGAGACGGAAGTGACCTATCCTGTATAATTTTCACTATGGCGCGCGAGTGACTGGTTCCGAGAGTAGGCATTTTGACGTATGGCATATAGTAAAAATGCTATTGCGAAACTCGTTTATTTTAAGATTTTGATCGCAATTTACAAAAAAACTGCAGGGTGAACCCGCAAGAACTTTTTAGATTTGGATTCAGCGTCACTTAAAGGTGATCTACAGTCCGTATGTAAACAAAGCCTTTGTTTACATTTTTGTGTCCAAAATATTGAGCTTTATTCGACAACTATTTATATTTTTAAGCTTCTAGAGTATAATAAATGATCAAGAAACAACAATCAGGCTTTTCAAGAACTCAAAACATAGTTAAACTGTTTGTATCATAAAAAGTGGGCTCATTTGTGCACATGCGCAGATCGGACTGTAGATCACCTTTAAGTTGTAGGTTCGAATCCCACCGTGGCCGGGCATATTTTTCAAGCTCGCCCGGTGTGGATACACACTCAGAGTAACATCGCAAGTGTCATATTCACCTGAGTACACAACACCAACACAGAAAAACCTTTAATCTATAAGAATATGTAATTTTCTTTTAGTTTAAAGAGGTGTGCAACGAAAATCGTTTTCTAGCCATCTTTTGGGGCACTAGACGACGGCCTAATATTAACATTTTAAAAAGGGGGAGGGATATAGTGTTCCTGTTATTTACTTCATTAGTTTATGGACTACTGTTGACATTAAGGGGACCGATATGGATATAGGGCAAAAAGGGCGTAGAGAACAAAACCTCGTGGGCAAGAGTTTTAGAAAGGGTTTTCATTTCAGGGCAATATATATTCTGCCGTATGTGTTTTGGACTGTATATTAAAAGCAAGGGTGGGTAGTAGCGAAGTAGTTGTAGTTCGCTACTGTAGCGAACTACAATTTTCAAGTAGCCAGTAGTTTTTTACTACTTTTTTAAAACAGTAGTTGTAGTTATAGCGAACTACATTTTGCCTAAAAGTAGCCAAATAGTTGACTACATTTCAAACTGCGAATCGCTATTCGCTACTTTTTAAAATTGTTAGCAACCGTTCATAGAATAGAATGATATTAAGACACGGTTTGCTTAAAAGATTATTTTATACAGCAAAGATTATTTTAGCGCAATGAAAAGTGGCACTCCTGAACACCGTAGTGCTTACAAAAATGTTGCTTTAATTGACCCTTTTTGTTTACTGTTACTACTCGTAAGTCGATTTGTTATAGGTTATATTACAGCCTGAGCTAGTGGATGCTCCAAATACCGTTTCACTAAAAAATATAGAGTAGCGAAATAGCGAAATAGTTCGCTACATTTTTTAAGCAGTAGCTGTAGTCAGTAGCGAACTACCTTTGTTCAAAAGTAGCAGTAGTTGTAGCTGACTACATATTTCTGAAGTAGCTGTAGTTATAGCGAACTACAAAAATTTTGTAGTCAACCCACCCTTGATTAAAAGTAGGATACTATAACTGGCGACGAGGGGACGGAGTTGTTCTTATTAAACGCGTGCTAAAATGGCGAAAGTACTGGATCTGTACAGAAAATACAACTTTTCAGCTTGGGGGAAACTTCAAGAATTAGTCATCGTTGGCGAAAATGGATAAAATCATTTGAATACTACATAGCAGCCTCGGGAATCACCGACAAGAAACAGCAAAATGCCAAAGAAACACTAGAAGACACTGGCAACGATCTCGACACCACCATAACAAAGTTAACCACCTACTTCGAGCAACAAAAGAACACTGTCTCCTTTCGAGCGTCATAATTTTCGACAGACAACACAATACACGGAGAAACGATCGAACAGTTAGCTATCCGTTTAAAACACCAGGTAAAATTCTGCGAATATAACAACCTCAACGATATGATCCGTGACCAAATTATCGAACATTGTTCGTCTAGTCGTTTGAGGCGACGATTACTTTCAGAAATCGAAATCGGCCGTTCGTTCGAAGCATCCGAACGACAAACTTCGCAAATAGAAGCAGACAGCTTAAAAACCATTGACCTGGGCGTAAATGCAATACGTTCGAAAGCTACACCACCAGCCACCTCGTTTTCCAACATCAACGCAAACAGGTCGCTTGAGTATTGTTTGTTATTGTTGTGGAAATGCTGGTCACCGAGCTAAAATCCTCGTTGTCCTGCCAAAGGAATGTCCTGCAATAATTGTCACAAGCTTGGACATTTCGCTAGAGTATGTCGCCAACTGAAACCAACAAACAAACCCAATTAAAATCCAACATCGTAAACAGAATGAAATCTACAAACAAAATACCGTAAGTGATGGCGAAATACGGTATTTATACGGCGCCCCACATCCTGTCCCGGGGGAAAGTTCATCAGATGACGAGTATGTTTTCGAAATTGGTGCCACCGGGAAAATGCCCCACGGCAACCGTCAAAATTGGAGATCTCCCAGTTGATTTGATCGTTGATTCAGGTGGAACTGTTAAATGTACTTGACAATGAAGCATTTTCGAAAATTAAGGCAAACAGCCTGAATACAGTGTCCGAAACAAATCTCAAATTATTTCCATATGGATCATCAACATCACTGAATATTCAAGGTTCGTTTACTGCACAGGTCTTCCATAAAGATTTAATTACGAATGCCAGTTTCATCGTTGTTGTCAACCAAAAGTCTGGTTCACTTTTGGGCCAGAAAACCGCAACTGATCTTGGGTTATTTCAGGAACATGAGAACTTCCATCCAATGCAGAACATATATGTAATGGAGATAACCTGTTCATGCAAACACTTGCTACCGAGTATCCGCAAGGTTTCAACGGCATCAGAAACCAAATGATTTTCAACTCCAACTATATGTTGACAAGTCTGTACCTCCAGTTGCCCAAGCACCACGTAGAATTCCTTTCCACATTCGCAAAGCTGTCCAGGCAAAACTTGATGAACTCGAAACACTTGGTATCATTGAACCAGTGAACGGGCCTACCCCCTGGGTCTCACCTCTGGCTTCAGTACCAAAGCCTAATGGTGACATTCGTGTCTGTGTAGACATGCGTCAAGCAAATTCTGCAATAATCCGCGAGTGCCACCCTATCCTTACTATCGAAGAAACTCTACAAGAGTTGCAAGGAGCCACCATTTTCTCTAAATTTGATTTACGATCCGGCTAGCATCAAATCGAAATGCATGGATCTTGAACCTCAACCAAATACCACCTTTGCAACCGAGAAGGGCTTGTACCAGTATACGCAACTGATGGTTGGGGTCTCCACAGCACCCAAAATCTACAAACACAATATCCAACAGATAATACAACATTTACAAGGATCTGCTGACGTATGAAACATATCCGATGATATCATTATATTGTTTTCTGTAAACCAAAAAAGAACACGATTAGAACATTAACAATGTTATCCAACGACCACAAGAATCGAGTCTTACCCTGAACCCTTAAGGATAGGTGCCTTTTTGGTGTTAGCAACCGTTTTTCGCGGTCACGAAGTGTCAGCATCTGGGGTCAGCGAGCCCTGACACTAAAAACGTTTAAGCCATCCGTGAAGCAAGAGTACCCACCAAAACAGCTGAAGTACGCAGTTGCTTGGGACTTGGTACCTACTGCTCGCGTTTTATCCCGAATTTTGTAACTGTTGCCGAACCTCTCCGTCTACTTACTCGTAAAGACACTCAGTGGCAATGGAATTCCATCCACCAAAAGCGTTTGACATCGTTTTGAATTTTACATTAAAATAAAGCCCATGGAAACCAAAATAATATACCTACTTTTTATTTTTAGAAATTGATAGTTCTATATTTAAAAGTGTTCAAATTTCATCTATTTTTTGCAGGTTTGTACAAAAAAAATTTAAAAAAAATATTGTGTTGCCACTTGCCATGAATAACATGACGCGGCAACGCGAGCCTGCGTTTAGTAATTACGAATACTTCATGTTGAAACAATGTTTGGAAAATATACTAGGCGAGGGGTTGTTGCATGCATGTATTTCTAGTTAGTTAATGAAATAACTAGTTGTAAGTACTTTCTGAATACCGTACGTATACCGGGTGTCCCAAAAAAAAGTACTCCGGTTTGATTCGAAATAACTTCTAAACAAGTAAAGCTTTTAAAGAGAAATAACTTGCATCAAATAGAGGAAGGACTAACTTAGATTTTGATATATTACAGTTGTATTTCACTTAAAAATTCACGGAGATATTAATGTTTAAAATCGGGAGCATATTTTTGGATGTGTCTGAAATATGCCAAAAACAGCGTATCAAATGTTAATCAAGATTTACCCAACTGAAACATGCACTATTACCTGTAAATAAATGACACTTGACAAATTGTTTATTATGAAACAAAGTATTATTATCTACAAAATACAAGCAAGATTTATTCGTCCGAAATCCGCGTGTGTTCCTAGCACGAATACGTTTCCTTATTTCATGAGACCACTGCATCGCGAAGGATCGTCATGGATCGTTCGTAGTTCTGAATTAGGGCACGCTGTCACAATGGAATTGTGAATTTTCTAACTTCACATTGAATGAATTTTCTAACTTCTACAACGTTCTGAAATCTTGTTAAGAACACCCAAACTCTTTTGCCTTTCTTAATCTTGGCAAGTTCAGAATAAACTGAGAATGAAACACAATCAAACCATACAACTCCATAAGTAAAGACATAACAAGCAACTCCCCAGAGACATCCAACATTTTTGGAACAAAACGTAACAAAATAGTAGCTTTGATACTGTGATGTGTATTTGCAAAAAGCAATATTATATTTCCTCCATTAAAGAACAATATTCATCCTGCTCTAACCGAGAAATAATCAACTTTGTTTTGAACCCATGAAAAACATAAAAAATAGGTTATTTAAGAAAAATTGAAGCGCCTGCCTTGCATGGTCTTTCATGTACCTTAAGTTTGCAAAGACCTATTAAATACTTACATAATTTCGAACGTTCATATTTCAGGAAACAATGAGTTAAGACTTACATGTAAGATGTCTAAATCTACGCCATATCCCTTACAAACCCTAACGACAATTCGCCGAAATACAAGTTACCCTGATATGTCATTAAGCAAACAAACGCTGGAGTTAAAATTTGATACGCCGATTTTCGCTAATTTTAGACACATAAATATGCTCCCGATTTTGAACATTAATATCTCCGTGAATTTTTAAGTAAAATGCAACTGTAATATATCAAAATCTAAGTTAGTCCTTCCTCTATTTAATGCAAGTTATTTCTGTTTGATAGCTTTACTTGTTTAGAAGTTATTATAAATCAAACCGGAGTACTTTTTTTTGGGACACCCGGTACATGGTTATTGGGAGAATGTACATAATAATTAAACATTAAACGCAAACCGCCCGCTCGAATCGAATGTTTTCGAACTATATAATAGAAGAAAAGGAGAAAAAGCCGTAATATACTTAACGTCTAAACACTGATACTGCATGGTATCAGTGATGTGCGTAAAATAGCAAGCCACGGAATTATAAGTGAGCAAGTGATCTCGGTGTACCTCTAGACCAAGTCAGTTATAAAAGCGGGTTTATCATGAATGTTCATTGGATTTAAAAAGTTGACTCCTTAACAGGATTGTTGCAATTCTATTACTATCCCACCCACTTTCATCCAAAATACTCATTGTTTTGTCTTCAAACTCCGAGTTTATCCTTCGGATAGCGATTTAAACGGTCTCAAGACATCGTTTAACTTTATCCGCTCGATAACCGAAATTTAATCGTACAAAAAAATCGTACAACCGGTCCCAGAAGAATATGTCAACTACATTGTTACAAACAGCATACCAAAAACCATGACACTATATATATAGAACAAAATAATTGAGAATCAAAGCATTCCTCGCAGTGGAATAGAATGATACATTTTTGGAATGAAGAACAGGTTCTGAATGCTAATAATTTTCCGTACCTCAAAGGAAGATCAACTCTTACTCAACTGTTAAATTGTGTTAAACTCTCGAAACAGGAGAATAGCGACCGATGCGATTTTTTTAGATTTGAATAAGGCATTTTACAGTGTTTCTGATGAAAGACTGCTTTTGAAACTAGGTGGCTACGGCATTGATGGAGTTCTGTTAGGCTGGTTGAGAGATTTTCAAACACATCGACTTCAACGTGTGGTAATCTGTGGAACCTGTTCTAAGTGGTCACCTGCTATATCTGGGACTCCTCAAGGGACGATACTCTGGCCAATTCTATTTTTAAAGTTTTTAAGTTACATATATTAATGATATGACTGACGCTGTTACATCAAAGGCTAAACTATACGCGGACGATACTAAGATCTACATAGGATATTGGAAGATCTAGACGAAGATACATCAGCGCTACAATCTGATCTTAACCACCTGAATAATTTCGCTAATCTATGGCAGCTAAAGTACAACACGAATAAGTGTGAAGTCATGCGAATAACGCATACGTGTAACAAATCTATTCCATCCTACGCACTTGGTGATCATGGTGATCCATTAGTGGCAGTGAAAAGTTACAAAGATCTTGAGAACATGTAAATAATACGGCAAACAAAGCTAATAGGACGAAGGGTACCACTAACTGTAGGAGTTTTTCACTATTGAATCAATCTTTGGTTAGACCAATTAATCCTTGAAAACACAATGCCTGTGTGGTTTCCATACAGTAAAGGATATTCAAGCTATAGAAAAAATCCAAAGAAGAGCATCTCGTATAGCTCTAAACCAGCGAAGAGGTGTAATGTCATGTGAAGATCGTTGTAAGATACTGAACTGGACAACTTTGGGGGGGGGGGGATGATAAGTACAAATAATGAACATTTTTAGAGCCGCCTCCGATCGCAAGACCTTTATTTTCAAGACGCCTAAATAATTAGAGAACGTCTAGAAACCTTAAGGCTCCCCCCACTCCAACGTTTAGTTCGTTACATTTTTTGTGTAAAATAGGTAATGGGACAAGTACTGGTGTAAGACTTTGTGTAGCCTAAATAATTAGAGAACCAGTATTCAAAATGGTTGTTATTTACTCCGACTCCTATGGTGCATGAACTGCATATATGTAATAAATTATGGAAACTACGATTATAGGAACTAAAAAATGTGAAATATTTTGTGTAATACGATAAAGACGAGAGATTGAAAATGAGTAGGAATGTATTTAAAAATCGGGGTTGCCGTTTGTCACATATTTTTCGGTTTGAGGCCGCACGGCGCACCCAATTTCTCACCCAACGCCCCCCCCCCCATTATATCAATGATCGGTCCCTAAAAATGACAAAATTTGGTTTAAAAGTTACAGTATTTGGGACTCTTGGGTTGTTAGTAATTCGTTTTTCATAATTCATTTTTGAAAACTGTGTAACACGCCGCGTATTTTTTGCTGTTTATTAATTTACAACCGTTTCATGGATTGTAAAATTTGGAGACATTTAATAATAAAAAAGAATTTAAAATATGTTCCCTCGTTCCCAGGGCTTCAGTGTGAGGACGAGGCGAGACACGAGGAAGCCCCAGGGGGAAGCCCTGGTCCGGGCCGGTCACGTGTCTACCCCAAAAATGGCAGTATTTGACAGCTACTCGTCAAGGAGTGGCGAGATATTCTTTAATGAATACACAAGTCTTCGAAACAAATAAATAGCCAAAAGACTTCTCAACCGATATTATTTATCTTAAAGCGCAGTTTGGCACGAATCAGCTGAAATCTATGAAGATCCCGTCTATGTTTTCTAAGATATACCGATATTTCTGGAGATTTTCAACTACAGGCAAACTGCATCCAAGCTGCATCTAGGTAGCCTACGGTGTAGACCCCAGCAGAAACACGTTTCGTGAGGGGTCTACACCGTAAGCTACATCTAGGCGTCTCCATGCAAGTGGTGATTAACACGAAATTTCCTTTCTCAGTATTTCAGAGTATTTCCTTAAATTTTGCTCTTTCGAAAGCGAAAAGTCAATGTTATTATCGTTTTCTTTACTTGTATTCGGCAGAAATAGTAAATGGTTGCAAGGCGAAACAAACAACAGCTATAAAGTATTGTAAAAGCGAGCAAATAAAGGCGACAATGTTAAAACATACACGCCAAAACCGATTTTGTACCGAAGCGTACTGGATTAGCCTGTTTACACTGCTCCGGCACATACCGGATTACTTTTCATATCACCTCCAAAGCGGAGTGATTTTTGCTCCGCGTCGCGTACCGGATTACTGTGGCGTAGTGTAAACAGCAGCCGAATCCGGTATGAAAATCGCTACGCTCCGATGCAATCCGGTATAGTGTAAACGGGGCCTCAAGGAGTATGATCTCGCTGTACTACTGAAGCTTGTATGGAGGCATGTAAAATATATAAGGCGAGAGAAGGAGATAGTCATGTGTGTAAAATTCAGTATCCCTGAAAGGCTGGCTGCGGCACAGACGCATTATTTGGTACACACGAATTCTGAGTACGTGGTATTCGGACACGAGAATTCATTTCTTCGGGTAACGATGTGAACTGCCGCACTGAACCACCTTGTGATGCGTTTTCTTCACGTTTTTGCGAAGAATGCTGTAAATTGGTCGCCGCGCTTAAGATTAGACTGAACAAAATCCTGAACATCTGGTATTCTCGCCACTACTTGGCACGCGCAATTTTGCCGCGTCGCTCAACTTCCGTTTTTCCGATTTACTTCCGCTTCCTCATCTTTTATTGGTATTTACTTCCGTTTCCTCATCTTTTATTTGTATCGGTTTATCTTTTATTTGTATCGGTTTATCTTTTAGTTGTATCGGTTTATCTTTTAGTTGTATCGGTTTATGACATCGATGTATTTGTACATAACATCAATGTATAGCATATAACATCAATTTATAGCGCATAAACTCGATTGATACATTTCAGATATTTTGTCCGCTAAAAAAACTTCATAACCCCCTCGGAAATTTACGATTTTTCTCAAACCCCTCGGAAATACCTGTTGATGTGGTTCCATTACGATAGACACCCTCGGAAATTTTCGGGAAATTATTCACCCCCCTCGGAAATTTTCGGAAATTTATTGACCAACCCCTGGGAAATTTTCGGAAATTTATTGACCAACCCCTCGGAAATTTTCGTCAACAGGTAGTACCTTCCTCCTCCCACCTCGGAAATTAAAAAAAATGTTAACCCCTTCAGAAATTGTCCTTTTACAACCCCCCTCGGAAATTTCAACAGACCCCTTTCGGAATATCTCGTCAACAGGGGGGTGTGGATATTAAAATGGAATGGACCAACCCGCGAAAACTCTTCGGTGCGATTTTATTTTAGTTTCCTTGTAAAAAAGTACAGTTTACTCCTCATCATAAAAAGTGGGCTCCTTTGTGCACATGCGCGGATCGGACTGTAGATCACCTTTAACATATAAAGTAAAATGCGATATATACAGTATACAAAATTATTCCAAACTTTTATTATTAAATTTATCAGTTATCAGTTAAAAAAGTTATCAGAACATACCAGATACCTTTGAGAAAACGAGATCTTCACAGCAAAAATCGCAATATATTTCACTACAGAGTACAGTTTTTAATCGAACGGGCGCGTTCAGAATAAAAGATTTTGAATAATAAATCGAGCGTTGCATTTCGGGAAGACCCTGATTCCCTCCAATGCAACAGCCCGCTTCCAGTCCAACGTGTGCTTTAGCCTGAAAGACTTTATATTGACATATATATCACTACCATGATTTGGGGAATTATTTGATTCCCCTCTGCCAAAAAGAAGTTCTTCACAGGCATTTATATGAAAGTACATTCAAAAGACAAAACTCTGTATGCATTTTGGGCGAAGTAACGTTTCTATAAACGTGCTGATGAGAAATTGAGGTTTGTTCATATTTTACTAATATATTCATGTCGTTTAATTTAATATTCGTTGTAGTTTTAATATAAAAAGTCTGATTCTTGGTAGTTGAATCATATCTTCTCTAACACTTTTGTTAAACCCAAAGACATGGATTCATGGAAATACTTTGAGGTATCTGCTTGCTTGAATGTTAAACTAGGAGCAAGCTTATTCGAAATATATATCGAAATTGACAGTTCAGCTAATAGCAAAATGGCGCCATAAATATATATATATTCATACAAGATTTCTGAAAAATATTTTCAAGTTTATAAAACGGTTTTGAAAATTTGCTTTGAAGTTCTACATCAACCTGATATGTTTAGAGGCTAGGTCCACCATATTCATGTTGCCACAAATAACATCGAGTCGACGTTATGAGTGGGTGTGAACTTGTCGAGGTTATCTCGTTGCATTTGACAAATTTAATGTCCAAAGTAACTGTCACAGTACAGCTGTATTATAAATACTCGCATTTAAAAATATAATTATGGAAATAATTGGGTGCACCATTTCCAAGGTTTTCCAATTGACCCTGTCTTGTTTTATACATTTTGCTACCTAGAAAATTTAGAAATTATGCTTTATATGCAGCACTACTTGTATTCAATATTACTGATACTGCCATCACAAAGCCCCCTTGGGAATGAGGTCATTTTACACGAGGCAATTTTTACTGCATCTTAAGCATGGTTTCCATATGGTCATAATGGTTGTAAAAGTTGAGTCACAATCTTTATCATCAGCCGAAATACAGCATTTTAGAACTGAAAATATGTGGAGTGATTATAACTAGAGAATATTTATGATTTATATTTGGTTTACAGGTATAAATTATTATAAACTGGTTGTTGAGAAAGATTGTGACTCTATTTTTATGACCATGTGAAAACCAGGCTTTGCAATGCAATTTCTGACATAGAGCCATGTTATCTAAAAAGTAGTACCATCCTTTAATTAAGAATATATGTTATGTAAGGAAAGTGTTGTCAGACTAGAATGTGGCCAGTCAAATGGACTCAAATGTCTCTGACAACCTTTTAGATAACATGGCTCTATATCCAAAAATTGCATTGCAAGTTGCAAGTAAAATTGCCTTGTGTGCCATGGCCTTAACCCATTGAGTGGCAGCACTCTCCCCCTGACAAGTAAAATCGTCCGGTGTTTGACAGAGTAAGATAATAATGGGTTATTCCAGAAAACGTCCATACCATCCCCACGGAGGAAATTGGAAGTTAGCCCCCCTACCCCATTTGGATATCCTAATACATTTACTATTATCAGAAACAATTTTTTCTCCCCTCCCCCTCCGGACGGCAGAAATTTCCTCCGTGGGGGAGTGTGGATCTTTTATGGAACGACCCAATATAGTAGAATGCATCTGGATCCATTGCTACCAGTACTTAAAGAGTTAACAGGGTGCATGGGCAGATAGTCTGATTAACCCAATGAGTGGCAGCACTTTCCCCCTGATGAGTAAAATTGTCAGATGGCATTAGACAGAGTAAAATAATAAAGTAGGATGCATCTTGGCACATTGCCACTTAAAGGTTAATATATGTGCTGTAGCACGTAACGAAAACACTTCAGATTGTATGAAGTACGCTATTAGATTGTTGGAGCATATCATTGCTAACGTTTTTATAACATGCTGCATTTGATGTCATTTGATTTTGGAAATAGCATATTCAGAAGAGTTTTGCATCTGTGTATGCCCTAGCCATTAGAAAACTGGTTTGGTTGCAGGGCATGACCAAACCCTATGGGTGAAGTATACTCTCTATAGATTTCCTGAAACAGCTTTGCCTTGTTTTCTCCAGAAACCAGACAACAATTTAAAATGTTAACCACTTACAACAAATGCTGTACATACATAGGTAAATTTATGAATGTTCATTTCTTGTATCTCAATTTCTTGTATTGTAAGTGATTTTTCCAACGTGTTTCTTCTGAGATGCAAACAACGGTAGCTTGGTTTTGTACATTTCATTTCCGGTGAATGAACACGGATGACACTGATCAGTGAATACACACCCAAAATGAACGAAACACGATACATTTTGAGAAAATAGTTAATGGAAAAAAGTAAATAAAACGTTCTTTGATATAATAATATAAAATCAGACGCAATGCACTTTCTCGTCAGAAAAAATGAAAATCTTCCAGTAGACCCAGTTGGGAAAGCCCCTTAGCTACTTCAATTGGGAAGGGTCCGTCAAACGGACAGTATATGGGCTAGCTAACACCCTGATAAAGTTTTTCATTTGAATTGGTTTTATTGGATTCCCCACCTGAGGATTATCAGTCTGACTTTGATTGCAGTATTATGCCGGCATATTAAGAATTGTAATTGACAACTGGAAAGGGAAAACGGTAATAAAAGTGAAAATACAAACAGAAAATGAACCCCATATGCATAAAGAAAAGATAATAATGTACTGTAGTACATACTGGGACAATACATATTTAGGCATTAAGATGGTGTTCACAATAATTTACAACTGTCGAGAGACCTTCCTGATGCCCTTAGAAAAAAATGCTTCACTGTATCCCTCAACCACCTTATAATAATATGTTTGACAAAGGTTCAGATTAAAAAAATTAATTCAGTACATCTACAGATGTATGTTTGACCCAAGCTCAACGTTTAGTATTGCACTCACAAATATGTGTCCATATCATCATGAGTATGGTATATACATGTAAAGAACTTTGTCTCTGGTCAGAAAGACAAACAGAAAAACAGCCATTTAAAACTTTTTAGACAGTTGATCCCATTGCATGTTTTTCCATAAGTGTAATCTAGTATTGCAAACATTTACAATGTTATCTGTGGAATTACGATAATAAGATCCGAACTTCACAGAAGCCAGTTTGCCAGTAATAAGAACTCTTGGTGTGGAGGTTCATAATGATAAGGACTGTAGATAATAAATGCAAAATTAATGTTGATCAACTTCCCGAATCACTACAGTATATTGGTCTTTGAATTCGCCAAATAGAATATCACAAGACGTTATTTAAATTAAATACATACATTACCAATACATTGTTTGGCTTGAATCGTTCGCCATTGTAATATTAATTTTGCATTCAACGCAAATTTGTTTCAATTGCCATTGACCATTAAGCATATCAAGCATACGTTATATTTCTGGATTATGAAAAAAAAATTTAATGATAGTGCCACGTTAAATACACGCGATTTATTTTCACTTGTTTTAAATGCGATATTTCGCGCAGTTTTAGTTTCGCGCTCCTTGAAACACACGTAACTGATCCATGTTTTTCCGTGATTGTTAAAATCTCCACCTGAGCTGAAAAAGTCGAAGACAAAGATAGCAGAACAATTTCTTTATGCAGCTGTGACAACAAATCACTGAAATGGCTAAAACATGATGTCAAAGAGAATAATTTCTAATATTTTTGTGTATAACCTTTCAGTATTTGTGTTAAAGGCCACGTTCACACACCGATTTACAATACCGCCCGAATGTAAATACAACTCGGGTACTGTGCTCCAAAACATAACTCGAACCGCCTTGACCTCGTAGCTCCGTTGGTAGAGCATTGGACTAGCAAACCAAAGGTCACGGGTTTGATTCCCACCGCGGTCAAACAAATTTTTCAGCGGCTTACTCGATGTGGACACACTCACAAACATATCTTCACCTCACTGCATAACACCAGAAACAAAAAAGTATTCAGGGCTGTCATTGCTTGAGCTTAGAGGTACAGTACTATACAGTACGTGGTCAAAAAATGATTGTAGCATGCCAATGGTACACTGTAAAAACTGATTGGTCGAAATGACCAAAAAAAATTGGTCACCTGGATGCATCTGAGAGAACCAATTAAAAATGGTCGTTTTAACCAATAAAATTAACCATCAATTAATTGGTCATTTCAACCAATAATAATTGGTTAATATAACCAAATATTTTTGGTTGTTTTGACCAATTAATAAAATGGTTAATTTTATTGGTTAAAACAACCATTTTTAATTGGTTCTCTCAGATGCATCCAGGTGACCAATTTTTTTTTGTCATTTTGACCAATTTTTTTTTGTCATTTTGACCAATTAGTTGTCACAACCTATATACACTGCATTAAAATGAAGAACATTTGTGAGCCATACATCACTGAACATATACATGGAATTTAATAAAAAATATATCAATATAATATAATAAGACAACTAAATAAGCTAGAGCTACCGGTACCTGTATATAATGCATGCAATCATTGGGAAACTGTAGACAAAATGACTCCTACATATTGGAGTAAGAAAAGGCCTTAACTAACCTTAGAAATCAAAGTGTTTCTTAGAACTATGTGGGAGCAATTACAAAGAAATACAATTACTTTGCCAAGTGGTTATATTACTACCTGAAAAAGAACAGGCAGAAACTCAGCGTTTCGAGCAAAGGGCTTTCGCTCAAAACGTTGAGTTCTGCTTGTTTTTTTCAGGTAGTAATATAACCACTCAGCACTGACAGCAATTTCACATCGGTACTACCCACACTGGTACTGGTACAGACAGGTTTAATACAATTACAAGCCTGCCAGCATGAATTGAACCTGCAGCCCTGCAATTCTACTTTTGCCAAGATGTAACCATAACTTCCTCTATATATACCATGGTGGTGTCACTGGTAGTATATTAAATAAACTGGGATGACACTATAGTATTCTATACCTGAACTTTTGGTTAGCTTGATGGACTCTCGGGGCTTGAACTCTCAGGGCTTGATGGACTCTTGGCTGTTAGGGAACTATTCAGAATCACAGGGCAGCAGGACTTCCATTCTCGGCACAGTACATAGGTATTACATATATTAGTTATTGTTCAAAATTTCCATCTACAGAAATTAGTCTTTAACCCATTGAGTGGCAGCACTCTCTCCTTCATGAGTAAAATTGTCTGGCATTAGACAGAAAAAATAATAAGATAGAGCACATTGCCACATAAAAGGTTAACATTCTCTTCAATGTAGAATATTTACAAGTATAATATACCCGTACTGCACGTAGTGTCACTGCTCAATCAAGCATGTCATACAAGTCCATTAGTTTAAATTTAAAAGTACAAACTTCATACCACAAGTCAGCAACTCCATTCCTTGTGTGGTTTGTTAATCCATAAACATACTCTCCAGCAAAAGAATAACATTTTCCAAATAGACCATGAAGTACTTAGAATGCCATTAATGATTATATATATTTCCACTTGTTTAGACAACTTGCCTTCTCCTGGGAAGCTTTTATTAATAACTTTTCATTCAGCATTAGGATATATAATGAATCCATATTAAATACAATCTCTATTAAGAAAAATGTATAAATTAAGGTTGATATATAATGGTAACAAATTATTGATTGATTGACAATGAATTTCCTATTTTTGGTTAGTTATAAATATACAAAGCAAGAAATACAAAATTCAAATGCTTTTACATGTTTAATGTAAGCATGCAATTGAAGTAACATGATACTAACATCTATATCTTGGAATATCACTATTCTGGTAAAGGGTGTTTAAAATACTGGTGCATAATAACTGTTTTTTCCAATATTCCTAATTGAAAAATATCTATATAATCCAGCCAGGTAGATTTAGTGGCTGTTTATATGAGGTGATGGTGGCACCTGTGTACCTGAGCTGGCCCAGTTTTGGTGAGATTCTCACTTTGTTATTATTTTCTATTTCAGCTTGTGTTTTACTTTATAATATAGAACTGAGCTGGTCCTTTTTGGGAAGACGGGGGCTTCGGTGGGGAAGTAGTTAGTACACTTGCCTTTCACCTCTATATAAGGCCGCAAGTTCAAGCCTCAGTGAGAACTTTTTCAATGCGACTCAAACCCAGTCTTCATGTAAAAACAGTAAAGTCAACACTCTGCTGAAAGTCATGGGTTTTCTCGGGTACTTTGGTTTCCTAATACAGGGAAAGTTGACAGGGTGGGTGAGGTAAAAGGGCCAACAGTAATTGGCATATATGCTGAACATTGTGGTGACCCTACCCTAGTTGGCAAAGCTAAATAAATAATGATACTGCTTCAATTCACCCAAAATGTTGCTAATGCCAAGCTAGGATTTTGCATATAAACTATATACAATGACCTGGCAGGATTTGGCACAGTATAACTATTGATGCTTTGTTTAGGCACAATGTAATCTTCTAAATGACATTTCCCGATCAATTTCAATATTAACCCATTAAGCTGTACATAGAGTTTGAGCTTCCCAATTGACGAGTAATATCGTTTGGCCAGAGGTGTAACTTAACACTTGTCCGGGGCAAGTGAATATCATGATGGCGAAGTAAACACTTTATCTTGCTTGCCCGATTGGACAAGTTGCTTTGCCACAAAAAGCTGGGCATCTTTAAGTTTATGTTTTCATTGTCGGATATATTTTGTTTTATAGTGCATGGACTTGATTCAAATTTTGTTTTTCGTGGACCAAAGCTAGATCTGAGGCAGTATAACAGCCATATAGAGCTCAGTGGGAGAACGGGTTGACATGTTGTCCTCTTAATTTATACCCCCCTAGCTAGGTACCCCATTGTCTGATGGCAAGTGGATTTTATTCAGGGCAACTAATTTTCATGACCAACTTGCCTTGAGGGCAAGTGGTCAAAAAAGTAAAGTTACATCACTGCTGGCGGTAGACAAGTAAATAAAATAAGTGGGTCACACTGGGGCACATTGCGGCTCAATGGGTTAACTAGAGACATTGTCAGAATTTTTGGTTAACCCATTAAGCTTCAGAGCTTCCCCACTGACGAGTAAAATCGTCTGGCGTTAAACAAGTAAACAAATGAGTAGGGCGTACTGGAGCGCATTGCAGCTCAATGGATTACATTTCGAAACTGTCTGCAAAAGTATGATGTCGGTTTACTTTATTCGAAAATGTGCTTCTATGATACAACTCAGTCTGGGTGATTTGTTTTGGCAAGCCTGCCCATCTAAAGAGGCTCATCTAAACAGACATTCATCCAGTGAAAGCGAGCTATAGCCAGGTTAGTTACCTGGGCTGACTTGCCTTTATATAAGCAGCCCCTTATATGAAGCGTTATTCATGTCAATATTCGCTTTTAAATTATATTATGGAAGAACTCAATTTCGATTACACATGGTCGAATCGAAATTGAGTTCTTCCATAACATAATTTAGAACCGCAGAACATAATTTAGAACCGCAGAACATAATTTAGAACCGCAGAACATAATTTAGAACCGCAGAACATAATTTAGAACCGCAGAACATAATTTAGAACCGCAGAACATAATTTAGAACCGCAGAACATAATTTAGAACCCAGAACATAATTTAGAACCGCAGAACATAATTTAGAACTGCAGAACATAATTTAGAACCGCAGAACATAATTTAGAACCGCATAACATAATTTAGAACCGCATAACATAATTTAGAACCGCATAACATAATTTAGAACTTACAAGTCCGTGCAAGATCTTACAACATATTTTTAGAGAGGCTTTCTATTAGCTTAGTTCTTAGATTAAAATTGTTGTTATAATTTAGAAGTGCATAACATAATTTACAAGTGCATAACCAGAGGTGCATACCATAACAGTGCTGAGAAACATTAGGTTAATCTGTAAATGATTTTTGCATGGCCACTTAAAATTGGGGGGGGGGGGCTAAGAAATAAATACTGAGAACCACAGACTGAGAACCCCGATATTTGTTTTCAATGGTCCATTAATGCTATTCCCTAGTGCATTTTAAGAGAAGCTTTAACAAAAATTTATAAGACCATAATCACAGAAAACAACACATTTTCTCCCCTGTAGATGACCCTAATGTGTTTCTCCGACAATGCATTGGTTAATAGGAGTTTTTATGGCATATAGTTAGCAGGATTGAAGGCGATTATCCGATAATAATCTGTATGGCTGTCTTCCCTCGATAGCGGAAACAGCTTCCTCAATTTCTTGGCCGTTTATAATATATTCAGTAACTAAATGAACAAAACTTAAGTAGTATTTAAATTTTGAATTAAATTGAAAAAACTGAAAGATCTTCTTGAAGAAAGAGAAGAATGGCTATTCATATAATGGAAGCATTCGCCGATCAATGTCATAAAAATAAAATATAGCGCCTGGTACTCCTGGTAGAAATCCCCCCTTGGAAATTCCAGGCGGCAAGCAAGCTAAGCGCCTGGGTACGAGGCAGATCCAGTGAACTGTTATATAGTTCAGTGGGCAGATCCAGTGGGCAGCACTGAACTATATAACATGGAAGGCTGACTTCAGTCATTGACGTAATCAAAAAGTGAAGCCAAAGATGGCGGATTTTGAAGCCATTCTTGCGCGTCATTCTCAGTCCCCTTACCCGCGCGGCCAAACAATTTTTGTATTTTCATCATTTCAATATTTCATGGCGGGAAGTGATGGGTCCGCGACTCTCGGGTTGTGTTTTTCTTCATTTTAGAAGAGCAAAAAAGGAAATAAACTTTATTTATTTCATGTAAACCTGATTTCCTTCATCTAATCGATCTGTCTACTGCATTTTCCCACTGTACGTGTGAGTAAATCTGTATTTTTCGTTGCGAATTCAACAACTAGTTTCAAACTTTTTTTGTTTTTTTGATATAAAATCTGTATTTTTATAAACTGGGAATTTATTTTTGCTTTGGTTGTGTTTTTTTTTGTTTCTATGGTGCTTTTCAGTTTTCACACCATTATTTAGCTTACTTTAGTCCGTTTTCCTGACCTAAAACTGCTTTTTAACTGCAGTTTTCGAGGCAGTTTTTTAGCCAATTTAATTCCATACATGTAAGAAAATTTTGTTTTTTTATTTTTTATTTAATAAAATCAGTTTGATGATTGCCTTTTAAACTTAAACTGTTCATTTTAATGAGTCATTTATGTGTGTGAAACCCTTGTCGATAGGGGTATTTTGAAAGATTGAGTGACATTTGTGTTTTGTGTTTTCACTCTTTGTCATTTACAAAACAAAGTGACTATATGACCGGCAGCCGGTCACGGTTTATCAAATACTAAATGGCCGGCAGTCTAGTGACTATAGTTGAATATAAAAACTTTTGTTTGCGTTCACTTTTACCGAGCTTGCCGTTAGCTCATACGGCAAGGGCGCTGCGTGCGGAAAGTTAAACGCAGTTGGGGTCGGGATGTGTTTTGTTTGACTTAGCATTGTTTTTTCCTAAAATTTTTTAAACTTTTTTTCCCGACTTTTCTAACTCTCAAAAGGTTAGGGTTAGGACTTAGAGGTTAGGGTTAGAAAAGGGTTTGGGGTTGGGGATAGGTTTATCTTATAAAAATTCAACTTTAACAATAGTCACTAGACTGCCGGCCATTTAGTATTTGATAAACCGTGACCGGCTGCCGGTCATATAGTCACTTCGTTTACAAAAACAGCAATCCCGTGCTATTTTGCTTTCTTTCCACTCAAATATCGCATCTTTTAAATAAATAATAATTAAAATTTAGAACTGAACCCAAACAAAACACCAGAATTCAACTTTTTATTCAAATTTCGTATGTTTTTCACCAAATTTTTGCTCGGAAAATAAAGAAAAATATAAAAGTTTTGTTGACCGGCACGTAAGGGGACTGAGAATGACCCGCAAGAATCTGACTCGTCCCCAGTCGTCTCTGTGTTTCAAGCGCGGGCGGAAGAAAAGGCATCGCGTGTGGTGCACACCGCCTTTCTTGCCTGCTTCCGCCCGCGCTTAAAAAACCTTGCGCATACCTTTTCTTCCGCCCGCGCTTGAAACACAGAGACGACTGGGGACGAGTCAGCGCAAGAATGCCTTCAATTTCCGCCATGTTGGCTTCACTTTTTGAGCTCGAGTCAGCCTTCCATATGTTAGTTCAGTTCTGCAGTGTTTACAACGGCCAGTTCCAGCTCTGTATGTGTCTACTCTGTGTCACTGATCTCAAAGTTTGACCTGAAGTGTTACATTTCCAAATTCTATTAAGCCTGGTTCACATTACATATATGCCTGGACGTACCGGCGACGATGCCGGTGGTAGCTTAAAACGTAAATTATGTGAATATTTGTTCGCCGATTGCCTCCAGTGCCACAGTTACATCGGCGGTAGGCCGGGAAAGTTGACTTGAGTTCAACTTTGCCGGTATTTCGGCGGCAAGTAGAGGCATAATGATACAGTCACAGGCATACCGCAGGCATATGTGAACCAGGCTTTATGCACCAATATATATGCTCATAGTCTCCCGCTTATAAGTTTATATGCACTTCTAAATTATGTTATGCGGTTCTAAATTATGTTCTGCGGTTCTAAATTATGTTCTGCGGTTCTAAATTATGTTATGCGGTTCTAAATTATGTTCTGCGGTTCTAAATTATGTTCTGCGGTTCTAAATTATGTTCTGCGGTTCTAAATTATGTTCTGCGGTTCTAAATTATGTTCTGCGGTTCTAAATTATGTTCTGCGGTTCTAGATTATGTTCTGCGGTTCTAGATTATGTTCTGCGGTTCTAAATTATGTTCTGCGGTTCTAAATTATGTCCTGCGGTTCTAAATTATGTCCTGCGGTTCTAAATTATGTTCTGCGGTTCTAAATTATGTTATGGAAGAACTCAATTTCGATTCGACCATGTGTAATCGAAATTGAGTTCTTCCATAATATAATTTAAAAGCGAATATTGACATGAATAACGCTTCATACCCTTACTCATGTTTTAGGCTGACTGATAGGAGGGTTACCATTAATATGATAGCAAGTACATGCCATACATTCGGTAATATTGGGAAATGCTGTCTACATGCTATTAATCTGAATATATATACTAAAACTGTCTGTATCAGTGTGGGTAGTACCAATGTGAAAATGCTGTGTGGTTATATTACTACCTTAGAAAAAAAAAACAAGCAGAAACTCGACGTTTCGAATGAAGGCCCTTCGTCAAGACTGACAAGAGTTTATAATATATGCATTTCAAACAAATCACACATATATTACATGTAAAGTATACATGTCAACTTAGCAAATACTTAACAGAAAATACAATATACATGTATATCACACAAATAAGCTATACGATTTCCTCAACAAAACAGATAAGTAGAGACTGTAAATCGAAAATTTACAACTGAACGTCTAGATGCCTTCGGCGAAGCGACTATAAAATTACTGTCAGGCCTTCGATTTAAAAATATAACTACACAGCATATCAAGTAACTATCCGTATACAAATAAGTAAATACACAAGAGACATACCTTTGAAAACAATATCCATGTATTTTATCAGGTCTTTGGAACTTTATAATAGAAAATTTGAATAAAAATCTTTTCTCTTTGAATGTTTCATGCTCCCAAAGGATCGAACTTGGCGCTTTGGTGTCAACAGGTCGAATTACTACAACACGTGATATATTCTAAGCATGTTAATTGGTTGAAACTCTGGAACTTCCACTTGTCGCAAATTATATTCAGCAGAATTCAGCGCAGGACATTCCAAAAGTTCAAATTACAGATTTACGCAGCAAATCAAAAATAGACTAAACTGATATATACTGAGAGCAATGACAATTCAATCGTCGCGCGCGATTGAACAATAAAAAGCCGATACTGGTAATAAAGCAATCTGACTTGGCAACATTCAAGAAAAAGCGCGTCAACCCGCTAGGTCTTGTGATGATTTTACACGAACTGCAGGCTTTCACTACGAATTTGTATATGATTAATTCCTATGTGTAATGGTCGAGTTATATTACACAGGCCGAGTAAAAACTAGGCGGAATATTACTCGATATTTTCACTCCTACTACAATTAAATTAATTGTGGAGTAGAAAATATAAAGTAAAATTTACTTCGTTATTTTGATTATGAGTAAAATTTACTCCGTTAAATTTTTTAGTTAAATTGACCATCAGTGGAGTATATGTTCGAATACTCATATCGACGACTGAAGTGTAGTTTTAACTTCATTCTTGCCTTTTGGAGTAAATTTAATTCAAAATTTTCACTCCCAATTTTTAATTCTCAGTGGAGTTAATTAAAATAACTCATTCAAATCAGCAGTGTACACTCAACTAAATGACCAATAAAAAGTTGGTTATAATAACTTTTATAAATTGGTCGAAAGATGACCAATTTTTTCGACCAATTAAGTAATAGTCAAACGAACCAAATTTAATTGGTCAAATGCGACTAACTAATTAAACAATTGGTCAAAATGACCAATTGCCAATGGTTGCAACCTAAAAAATTGGTCATTTTAACCAATCAGTTTTTACAGTGTATCGTTTAATATGTTTTAGGATTTAATGCCTTAATTAACAATGCTTTGTCATTTGTATTTGTACTTGTACTGCATCACATCGGGCGGGGGGGATAAATATGGGGGGGGGGTGCTGCTGCTTGCTTTGACCGGGGCCTGGTGGCAACGTCCAGAAAGGTCAAGGGAAATGTTTAACAAAACTTTTTTTCTAGGCTTGCATGGCGGCATCTGAGACCACAATACTAGTAATTTTATAAATTTAGTAATAAGAATAACCAAATAGGAAAATATCAAATCAAAATATGTATAATTTGAGGGGTGCAAAAACTTTTTAGGGGCGGTGCCAAATGCCTCTGGGGGAGAGGGGTGCAAAGTATTTCTGGGGGCACCCCCCCCCCCCGAAAAAATCCGTGCCTGCTGCATCACAAGGCTGTGCGTATAAGTAAACAGATTCCACATGTGAGGTTGTCTTGTATATATTTTTGTCTTCTTTGATAAACTGGTTACTATGTAATGTCGGACTTAAATTTTAGTATAGTTACATTTTGCATTGTGCATTTTCATTCACTGATGAAGTATATTATGCATATATTTGCACCAACTGAATGTGTTTTAAATACTGATCATGGTGCGTTTAAACTCATGAAGTATATGTATCATATTTAGTGGGGCAGAGTTTTGTGTGTTTTAAATATCAATTCGTATGTATATAAACCGTGTTTCTTAAAAACGAAGCAAACTCATAAAAACATATATTTAAATGCACGGACTCATGGTGTTTTAAATATCAGTGCGTATACCGGGTGTCCCCAAAAAAACTATACCCTCTTTGATTTCATGTAACGTAAAACCTATAAAAGCTATTTCACTAAAATAAAAACCATTGTATATTCACAAATAATAAACTTATAAATTTTGATATATAACATTTGATTTTCCGTGCGGTATTGACAGAAATACAAGTGTTTGAAGTTGCGAGGAGTTTTTGAAATTAGCGAAAAAACAACAAAAATCGCCGCATCAAACTAAACTGAAAGCAGTTTTCACTTTACATGGAATCTTTTTAACTTCAGTGATTTTATCTTTAATTTTGGATCATTCCCTTGCAAATTTACTTTAAAAATTACACTTAAAGATTGATTTTTAGGTATAAAACAAAGTAATAATTCACATTAAACGAAAGTTCCATATGACGTCTCTTGGGAATCAAATTGGCAATGAAATAAACATTGCATGTCGATTAGCCTAAAGTTAACAAAAGACAACAACGAGGTTGGATTTGTATCGACACGCTTTTCCTGATGAGTAAACTCATATTAGGCCATTCTTTTGTACATAATTTCATGAAGGCATTCTTTTAGCTAGAATAAAAATTATCAAAAACTAAATTTGAATTTGATATGCTGTTTTATGCTAATTTTTAACATTTCAGAAATGTCAGTCAACTTTGAAACGTTAATAGGCTAATAGCTGTGTGAATATGGCACGAAAATGTAAATGTTATATATCAAAATCTAAGTTAACCCTTTGTGAATACAATGCTGTTTATTTTAGTGAAATAGCTGTAATAGGTTTTACGGTACATGAAATCAAACAGGGTATAGTTTTTTTGAGACACCCAGTATATAAACCGTGTTCTTAAAAACGAAGCAAACTCATGAAGACATATCATATTTAAATGCACGGACTGGTGTTTTAAATATCAATGCGTAGCCTATACCGTGTTTCTTAAAAACGAAGCAAACTCATGAAGTCATATAACATATATAAATGCACGGACTGGTGTTTTAAATATCAATGCGTAGCCTATATATTTAAATTCACGGAGTAATGTTTTAAATATCAAAATATCAATGTATTTATATAACTAAGCGTGTTTCTTAAAAACGAAGCAAACTCATGAAGACATATATATTTAAATGCATGGACTGCGGTGTTTTAAATATCAATGCG
>CACRXK020003623.1:0-35290 GCA_902702795.2 Paramuricea clavata | reverse complement strand
GGCGGTATTTCTACGGGCAGCGAAAATTAGGGAAGCAAAGGAAATACCTACGTACCGCCTGCCATGCAGGCTAAAAGATAGCCGAAACATGGCCGCCGCAAAGGAGTTGCAAAATTTTGACTTTATTATTCTTGGCGGTGGAATAGCTGGCGTCTCTTGTACAGAGTATTTATCTAACTTAAATAACGATAAAACAATCTGTCTTATATCAAGTACATATTTAGTAAAGGCTGTTTGTAATATTAGAAAAATAGCACTAACTCTAGAACAGTATGAAGTTACAGAAAAACCACTTGATTCTGTAGCCAATGAATGTGGGAATGTTACCGTTGTCAGGGCGACCGTTGTTGGTTTTGAACCTACAGGTATCTGTAATATTTTATTCATTGCGCCAATTTATAGTAGAGATAGATTATCTATCATTTCTATCAATATAATCCTGCGGTAGGCCACTATTTGTTGTATATTAGTTTCTCATCCGGAGCTTCTCCTAAAGTTGATGTGGGCGGGTCATAACCATTATTTGCCGGATTTCCCCTCCCCGTAAAATTTATTTTGGAAAAGTGTGCATTAAGCATTTATACAGCTGCAACTTTCTGAAAAAACAGCACAAAATCAGTGAGTGCAACTGAAGGCATGTTTTCATAATTTTGTACCCAGAACGTCTGGTGTTTTTCTCCCCTGCCTTCCGGTAGAATTTTTATAGCTGAGATATTTAATAAGCGTGTGTGTAATGTGGGAAAAACTGGCAGTTTGAAATTTTGCATTTTGACTATAACATTTGGTTTGGGAACGTTTCTAATTGTCTTTCATTCAAATTTCAGTTTGAAGACATCACAAAATTTATAATAAATTATGGTCATAAATGGCAATAATGGCAAACAAGACCATTTTCTTAAAAAGCATGCAGGTGGGGATGAGAAACTAATATACAACAAATAGTGGCCTTATGATACTAGATTATAGACCCCCCCCTGCTTAGGTAAGCTAATTTTAACAAATATGTTTTCATTTATATCTATCAGTTCATAAAGTAGTAACAAGTGATAACAAAGAATTCCAGTATAAAAAACTATGCATATGTACCGGAGCAAGACCGAACCTTATTGCTGAAGAAAACGAACATGTTCTTGGTTTACGGGACTTGCAAAGTGTGGAGTATTTTCAAAATAGACTTTCAACAGCAAGGAGGGTGGTCATTGTCGGCAATGGAGGAATTGCATTGGAACTTGTGTAAGTCCATTCTCGTACCCAGAGCCCTTCTTACGCGCGGTGCGACGAGGGGCTCTGGCCAAATCCATATTCCGAACTGGCATCTGATTGGCTAGTTCTAACACCAGACATTGTTTTCTTACCATGTTTTTATGGTATCCAGTTATGGATTTGGCCAGATCTTCCCATTGCACTGCGCGTAAGAAGGGCTCTGGGTACGAGAATGGTGTAAGTCCTAAATATTTTGTCAAGTGTTAATATACTTTCTAAGGTTAATGACTTAAACCAAGAGATCTTTTTACTAGATATGAACTAACAGGATGTGAAGTAGTTTGGGTGATAAAAGATGATGCCATTGGCAATGCATATTTTGATAAAGGAGCTGCACAATTCTTCCTGCCAGCTTTGGAACTTGATGGAAAATTACATGAAGAAGCAAACTTGAAAAATGAAATTGCAAGCACTCAAAGTTCTCAAGATCTCAATGCAGGTAATGGCATGGGCTGATTTACTGGGGGGTTAGGAGGGGTTAAACCCCCCTAGAATCTCTCTAACCCCTTTTATTTTGTGTGAAAGTCATTAAACTCTAATGCCTGCCGAAGCTCGCTCAGTGGTGCCGCTTGCACCCCACTAGAAATTTTCCCACCCCCCTTTTAAAAAAATGAAAATCTGCCCTTGGGTAATGGTGATTCTCAATATTTTCAGATAAGCTGCTACTTTTAAAAGTCTTCCACATTCATAGTGATCATGCAGTTAACCAGTGAAGCTGCCCAAATGCACCATATGGTGTTATAATTTTACTTTTTTCAAACAGGAGAATCAAGTTATGCAGCTGCACTTGGTAGTAACTGGAAAGAAGGCTTAAAGTTGAGCCAACAAACCTCAGACATAAAACACAAAAAAGTGGTAGTTGAATACAATTCAGAACTGAAAACCATATTCACAAGACAAGAGTATAAAACTTTACATGGAGATTTGTCAGATGACTGGAACATTCAACTTGAATTAAAAAATGGCAAAACTTACGGGTGTGATTTTGTTTTGTCAGCAACTGGAGTAGTGCCCAATACTGAACCTTTTGCAGAACATGCGAAGGTTGCAAGTGATGGAGGTTTGATGGTGGATAAGTGTATGAGGACTAACATCAGTGACGTATATGCTGCTGGTGATGTTTGCAAAGCATCATGGGAGTATTCTGAATACTGGATGCAAATGCGGCTATGGACCCAGGCAAATCAAATGGGTGCCTATGCTGCGAAGTGTATGACATCTGATATGGACAATAGTGAGAATTTCATGGATTTTTGTTTTGAGATGTTTTCCCATGTGACCTCGTTTTTCGGCTACAAAGTGATACTACTCGGCAAGTACAATGGCCAGGGTTTGGGATCAGATTATGAAGTGCTGCTAAGGTGCACAAAGGGTCAGGAGTATGTTAAGGTGGTTCTGCACCATGGTAAAATTCACGGAGCATTGCTGATTGGCGATACAGATTTGGAGGAAACATTGGAAAATTTGATCTTAAATCAAATGGATGTTAGTTCATTTGGAGAACATCTTTTAGACCCAAATATTGATATTGAGGATTATTTTGATTGAAATACTTTAATTTATTAATTAAACTAAATATTCTGTGATCGATCAATTTCCCCCCCAAATATTTATACAATAATGATTTATTGAAAAATAACATATAAAGATTATACAAATTAATTCCCAGTCATTATCTTGCAATGTGAAGTGTGTGTAGAAATTATTTGTAGTCTTTAAAAGCAATTTGGTATAACTCAATTTTATCTCTTCAATAAACTTGAACCTATTAGCTCTCTGTTTCTCCAACCTATCTCAGGAATGATTTGGCACAGTTTTAGAGCCAAACCACATTTTACGGTAAGGCTCTCTAATTATCTATTACTCTTTTGTGTCTTTGTTGATCTTTCGAGCATTATTTGGGTTCATATTTGGAATGCCATCATTTATTGGATACGCAACGTTCAGCTTGTCATTCACCAGCTCATTATTTGCTTCGTCATACCTAAAATTAGAAATGATGTCAGAAAAAAACTGAAAATATATAGGAATTTTTGGTTGCTAAATTCAACCCAAAATTTAGCTGTCAGTAACAACATTTTGTCAGTCAAAAAACCCAGCAAATATTAATAGTAATTTAACTACAATTTATAGATGTTCTTGTAGGTGGGTCTAGCACACATTGTACGAAGTACATGAACAAAACGTATATTTTTGAAATTCGATATTTGGTAAAATTTTGCGCACCTCAGCGGCTCTTTCGAGAGAGGACATACTAAAATATCCAGCACACTTGTATCAAACTTTCCACCAGTTTTAGCCTGGGTGCAGTACGCAAAACGCTGTAAAATGTGGATTTTTGTAGCAGAACTCTTAAAACATGAACAAAATCGAGCGGCCATCTTGCTTAACCGCACAAAATGACAAAAGTCGCAAATTATTCGCGCCAAAAAATTCTAGAATATTTTCAATGATGTTTCCACTGTTTTGAAAAAAAAAAACACGTGTGAAAATTCAAGATGGCAGACTCACCTCACATATCATGTGGCAGAGACTTCTTTTCTGTGCCAGATTTATCTCAAGCGCTGAGCTCTAGCGCGTCAGATAAGTAAGCAAGTTTTTCTATTGTTGTTTGTGTTTACTGTAGTGAGAAATTTGAAAGTTGATTGCTTTTGTGAAAGAGTTGAGAGCACATTTTGTGTGCAGAGGAGTGACCAGTGAATGAATGAAATACTTTATAGCCTTTATAGGTTGTGTGAATGATAAATATAGTACTTTGCTTATTTCAGTTCTGTTAGGAGCTAAGGAATATACTGTGAAACCACGCCATACGACCACCTTGTTAATACAACAGCCCCGATAATACAACCACTTTTCAGAACAACACCTAAGTTTAAATTTTTGTCAAGATCTGAAGACCCTGTTAATACGACCACCTCCATAGCTGAATTCATATTAGAAGACGGATTTCCGTCTAAGACGGGAAACTCGTGTGACTGATTTCCGTCTGGTATAAGTATGAAATGAAAACCATCGGATGGATAAACCCGAAAAAATAGGAGACCCTCCATCCCAGTCTCTTTTAAACGTTACGAGCAGAAACCCATCTTGATTTATTCGTCTGATATAAGACGGATTTCCGTCTAAGACGAGAAACTCGTCTAACTTTCCCGTCGTTCAGACGGGAAAGTTAGACGGAAAAGTTGAGACGGAAAACCTGCTGTTAACTGAATTTATATCAAGACAAGTTTATTGGTTTCCTGTCTTAGACGGAAATCCATCTTCTAATATGAATTCAGCTATTAATACGCCCACCTTTTGATGTCCCCAACTCTTCAATATGATCACTTAAATACAAAATAATGCCCTGTTGGTCATTTATGTAGTGAAGATAAGCATAATTTAACATATCATAGTGAAACAATTGAACAGTAAATTGGATTAAAAGAAAAGTGTAAACTTGACAAGTGTTTTTCAAATATGTTAAAAAACATTTACAGCACAGATGTAAAAAAAACATCCATGCCGTAATTTGATCCGTAATTTGATCCAATAGGCCAGGAAATTATATATGAAGTAACAAATTTTACATTTAGATTTCATTTTATCTGTCTGCCAATTGCCCACCCGAGATTCAAGCGAGAGTATATTAAACCAGTATGTTTGAGAAGTCGACCATTTACCAGGTCGGACTTGCTTCTTCCAAGTCAAGGTAAGGTTACAAATTCCTCATAATGAAATAGCTTTTTACTTTACCAAAAGTAAAATGAAATTAGGTCTGTTAATAGTATGGGATTGGAGAGTTTGAAAATGCACCAGAGAGATCAAATAGGTCATTCATACATAACATGCCATTCACATAACATGCCATAACATGCCATTTGCTTGATATTCCACATGTTTTCTTGCATCTAGCATCTTACAAACCAAACCCTTGTATGTTTTTTCAACTAAACTATTTGTTTCATTATTTACCAAAGACTGGAATACATTAGTTGTTGGCAAGGTGTCACCATGGATCAATACAGACTCCAACGATGATGTAGAAAGAAAAAATTCTGAGCAAGTATGTTGCTTGAAATGATGTAAACAGATTTTTATGTGTGAAGCATTATAATTCTTTTATAGCCAAGCTATGTACTTGTCTTAATTTTTTTATGTAATATGGTCCTAAAATATTGTGTGATCAGATACAGTCCAAATTTGAAATTTTATACATTTTCAATAAGTACATCCAGTTAGATACTAGCAAGTTGAAATTTGGGATCTATTAGATCTGTGCAGTTCCAGAATTTTTATCCCAGTTCCGATTTTGTTCTTTTGAGGGTTGAATGACCTTGGTTTGGTATCGGTTTTGGTATTTTTGGAATAAGAACAATTCCAAGCATTTGCTCAATAAATTTTAAAATATGACATGTCTTTGTTTGCTCTCAGAATGAAAATAAAAAAATCTTTCTTTGGCACACATTTTGATGAGCAATCTAGTATCTATCCACAAAATCTAGTATCCCATCCTAGAAATGACAAGGGCACAAAGTTTGACAAATTAAGAAACAAACAGTGGAAATATCACAGACTGCACTTCCTAGCCACCACCATGTGCCCAGTTTATAGACTTGCTGTTGTTTCATGGCTGACCCACTGGGCAGGGATTGATCCAGCATGATCTGATAGGGGGTGCTCTGCCGGCTCTGGTGCCGAGTTGTGTCGGTCATGTGTGCTGCCCGTCCATCAACTTGCTTCACTACTGCAAAGTCTTGCTTGACGACTGTATTTGAATTGTAATTGTTGTTCACAGTTTGCTTATCATCACATTATTACTCAAATTACTATATCTCATTTTGTCTCTAATATTTTTTTGCTTTATCATGAAAAATAGCACCCCTCCCCTGCACCCCCTCTGGCCAGGCTAGGTGGTGTACACCCCCCTCCCCCCCAGTAAATCCATCCCTGCCACTGGGTGAAGACATGTACACAGTTGTACCTATTTTTTCCTTTTTATCCAGGCTTTATTGCAGGAGATTGCTTATGCAGTTCATCTTGGCTTGCCAGCAATCATGGTTAACCTTACCAAGCAACCATGTACCAATCTTGCTGCACTTATTAATGGAATTTGCTTTGACTCACATGTTCAACAGGTTAAAAGCTTTTCTTGATTTTGAAATTGTTATAGAGACCGTTGCAATGTAATGGGGAGTGTAAGGCCATGCTTATTTATTTGTTGGATTGTGGATGTCTCGACCTGTGTGCATACTGTATAAATGCTGCCCATTAGACCTTTTCATCCAGACTTCTGCAATATCTTTTAATTTACTTAGTTTTGGATTCGAGTTCCAATGCAATCCCCAGCAAATGAAATAGATAACTCATTATTCGAAGACGGCAATAAACAACAAGTAAGGAAAATGTTTTGTAAAGCCTTCACTCTGCTGATTTTCAAACAAAACATGATAATATATTGGAAAATACATTGCAAAATATTGCCCCATAGTATGTTGTGATTCGTTATGATTTTAATTTTGTTTGTAGACGAATTGTGAAGTAAATAATGATACTTGGGAATGGTATGTTGGAATTAAAATTAAATGTTATTTCTCATGAGAAAAAATGCGAAAGTTTGAATGCTTTTGGAGCTTAAGCAGGGTTCGTAGAGCGGTCTTTGAAATACTTGAAAGTCTTTAAATTTGAATTCAGGTTTTAAGGTTTTTGAAAAGTCTTTGAAAAGTCTTTGAATTGTGTGAAAAAGCGAAGAAAGTCTTTAAAAATCTTGAAATTCTTTAGTGCGGAGTATTTGATTATACGATTTCCTAGCTAATAAAATAGATTGATTGAAGCAATTTTTCGCAAATATCGACGAAAAGGTGCATTTTAGGATGTGATTTGACGGGACTAATTACCAGGTAAAAATGGTGCTTACAGTCGCAATTTTTCGACAGCTGATTGCTCTCAAAGGTCTTTGAAAAGTCTTTGAAAATAGGCGGAAAAAATCTTTGAAAGTCTTTGAATATTTTTGGTCTTGGAGACTACGAACCCTGTTAAACTATTGAGGGTTTGGTCAACACGGATGCAGTGGTGCCTAAATTACTTTGAATTTGTACTCGAGTAAAAGTAGAAGTAATTAACAATAAAACAACTTGAGTAAGAGTAAAAAATACTGGAAGCAAAACGTACTTATTTAATAAGTAAAAAGTACAAAGTAAAAGTACTATTGTCTGTACCGTGTAAGGGGGGGAGGGGGGACTTCTCCAATGGATTAACATACAAAAGACACAAAACAGCACACACATTATATGCGTGCACCGAATATACAATATTTCACAGCATGGTCTACTTTCCAGACCCCGTTGAAGAGAGAAGAAATCCAATAATGCTTATATAAGTAAGCCAAAAAAACAAGAGAACCCAGATGCGTGTAGAGGTCCTATTACCTATCCCAAAATTAAAATAAATCAGAAATAATTACGTAAAATTAAACAAAAGTTAGAAAGTGACGAAATACTTCGCCACAAAATGAAAATAACGAAGTAAAACGTTACTTCTTAAAACGACTTCGTTCCAAGTGAAAGTATACTCCAGAAAAAGTTTACTTTGTTACATGCTGACTTCTCAAAAATAGTACTCAAGTACAGTAACGAAGTACATTTACTTCGTTACTCAACACTACTGCACGGATGTCAGATTGCCGAGGGACTGACTGGATTACAGACTTTGTTTGTGTCAGTTTGTGGTAATCTTAAACACATACAGTAAAACATAAGATTTTTAAAGTTTTTTTGCTTCCTTACACGAGTGCTATGATGCAAAATGCGGCCAAAATTAACTATACCAATTTTCGGCTGACGTCTGTGTTGACATAAACGTTGCTTGTTTAAAATTAAATTAAGCTCACTAATGTCTTCTTGTACATTTAGGTGGAACTCATTTAGAACATTATGTCATAACACGAGAAAAGTTGGTCTAGGTAAGAATATCTTGCTCACAAGCAGAATAGAATTCACATTTATATATGTGTACTAAACTAACCAGCCTAATGCTTGTTGAAAAAACCCAACAGCTTTAGAAATTGGCAAGGAGTTACCAACACCACGGGAAGTGAAGAGGTGGCTTGGTGAACCAATAAGAACACTGATTATACCGACGAAAATATTCCTTTCAAACAAGAAAGGTAAGAAAATGTCAGAACAGTTGGGTATCATCAAGTACTGTGGTATCATGCAAGAAAGTGGGGAAGTTTCAATGATAGCTCAAAGTGAAAATTTGAATTTTTTGGTTACTTGGAGTCTACACTTCGTAAGAAAGTTTTTCTGTAAAATTGAAACAGTGATAGCCATTCATCTCTGTGTCAAATACCCTTTTAATTCAATGTTTTGAAAGAAACTTTGTAGTAATTGTATATAATGAAGGGCAAAGGTGGATGAGTTGCATGTACAGTCATAATTCATTAATACACTGATTATTCCTATAAATTGTTCATACCTGCCTGTCTCGTAAAGCTTACAGAAATCCATTGCCAAAACAATTGTCCAAAATTTTAAAAATGTGTTTGAAATGTTTCATATCTATAGGATACCCTGTTTTATCACGACCACACCAACAATTTATAATACAGCTGTTTAAGGTAGGTCAATGTCCATTTTGAAAATTTTTGAAAATTGGAAACGCTAATTGTCCTAATTGACATAATGTGTTATAAAAACAGCGTGATATATATGTCTTTTGTTTTAGTTTAATGTTCAATTCGTTATTTCTGGATCAAACAAAATGCTTGACAAAGGAATGGCTACATATTATCAGTATCTTGATCACCTCTATATAGTACGTATGTCAAGTTAATATTCGTTCAGGTTTCTGTTGCAGATCTGCGAATAAATTGTAACAACGTTGTTGTCAAGCCGATATCAGGATGCGTTTGCTTACGTTCCCAATTGTTTTGACAAGTCTGGAACAAGCTGTCATCACCTTGTTACAAGGTTGATGAATGATGACGTAACCGACGTGATACAAATTGTTCCAACAAGACTAATACAGGCTGTTCGTAACAAGTTGCTACGAACTTGTTGTCATCAACTTGTAACGCGCAGACGATATCAGACTTGTTGGAACAACTTGTTGCGATTCCGTTGGCCTCAACAACTGGGAACAAGCAGTGCGAACATATCTTGTTGACAAGCTGTGAAATCTTTACACGTGTATGCGGTTACTTGCGTGACGTTTAAGTTTGTATCAGTGAACTCCATGTCTTTTATAAAGAGGCGAAGTTAAAATAATTCTTTTTCTTCAGACAAAACCACCTCTGGATTGCTATGGTCAATTCTCAAAAGGCTATGAAGATTATTTACAATGCCCTTTACAGGTGCAATACAATACATGTCAATGAATTACACTAAAGAGAACCTATTCGAAGATATCTTCCAAATCCATCACTCGTGTTAAACCCGTGTTAATTTAACTCCTTCGTGGAGTTAAATTAGGGAGCGGTCATTATTTATGGCAGGGGGTGGCCCCGAAGAGAAAAGGGTTTGGTAAACAAAATTTTGAGTGAGTAAAACGTTGGGTAAATGAAAAAGAAAACAACTCTAGAGTTGGGTAATAAAAATTTATTGTAATTTCCAAAGCATGACTCACTGAAATATTGGAGACTAAAAAGCAATGTCAACAGTCATATGTCAATACAATACGTGAATTAATCAGAGTCATTATCTTGACCATTTTCCGATTTGTTGGGGGACAAATGTTGTCTCCAAAGAAAGTACATGGGCAGACAACATGAAACTTTAGACTGTGGAAAATTTCACAGAAGTGGTAAAGGACATGTGTCACAACTGAATGGTATCCTTTTGTAAAGTTTTGTAAAGCCAGGGGTGGGTATTTATTTTTTAATTGATATTTGAGGTTGGGTAATCAAATTTTTGACTTTTTAATGGTTGGGTCAGCAAAAATTTTGCCACGAAAAACATTTCTCTTCGGTGCCACCCCCAGACATCAATAATGACCGGCCCCTTAGGGCTTATCTGGCGCAGTCTCAGAGCAAGTGCCTTTCCTATGCAAGATCATGAGTTCGATTCTCTCTGCGGACTCATGACACTTTGAGAAAAGAGTCAGTGAACGCTCTACGGAAAATCGTGGTTTTTCTCAGGTACTCGGGTTTCTTTCCACAGGGCATGTTTACATGATGGGTTGGCCCTAATTGGATAAGCCCCTAACTAACCCTTGCACCGTAGCTGTACTCCGTGATCAGACATGAATCATAAGGTGACTGCAAGAGGCGCCTTCAGGAAGCCTTCGACTCTACCAGGTTGAGCTGCGTCCTTATCCAGCTTAGGTCTCAGTACGGATGGTTAGCACACCGCCACTTACTATGTATCACTCTTACTTTTAGCCACTCATGGACAATCTTGAATCACAAACTTACGAAGTGTTTGAAAAAGACCCAGTCAAATACAACCAATATCAAGAGGTATTTACAGTAAATATCAACAATATCAGCTTCCTTCTCGTGTAATTCATTGTGCTATTGATGGTATTGTTTCAGGCTGTTCGTCGAGCATTAGTAGACAGAGTACCGGAGGACAAAAAAGATTCCGTAACAACGTAAGTTCGTTTGAATCATGAGCGGATTTACTGGGGGGTTTAGGGCGGTTAACCCTCCCCGCCCCCCCCCCTAGAATCTCTCTAATCACTCTTATAAAGTGTTCAACCCCACCGAAGTTTACCCCTCCTATTTTGTGTGAAAGTCTTTAACCCTAACGCCTAACACCTACCGAAACTCGCTCAGTGGTACCGCTTGCACCCCACTAGAAATTTTTCCACCCCCTCCTTTAAAAAAAAATGAAAATCCGCCTTTGGTTTGAATGATGGGTAAATATTATTATATACCAAGTGTCAAGGTTCATGTTTTCTTGCATCTCATTGAATGAGAACCAACTATATGTATACATTTTTTGTTAATTACGTCATGAATATTTCTTTAACCTGGGAGCCTCGCTCTCATGAATCAAGACAAAAGGTGATTGGCTTATGATTCATGGGAATGAGGCTGCCGTGCCAAGGAGATATTTATGACGTAATTATAATTTCTTTCGCTTCAGTATTTTAATGGTGGTTGGCGCGGGTCGTGGTCCATTAGTGAGAGCGTCGTTCGCTGCGAGTCAAGCCTGTGGTCGCGGTATTAAAGTCTACGCTATTGAGAAGAATCCGAACGCGATTGTAACGTATGTTTGTGTGTTTATTTTAATCGAAAATCGAGAAACAAACGAGCGAAAGAACGAGTGTGGGAGAAACTAGCATGGGTACGAGGTTGGCCCAGGGCCAGATCTACCGTGGGGGTGCAGGGGGGGGGGTGCGCACCCACCTAGAGAAGTCCAGCACCACCCTAAAAACTGCTCTCATACATGTTTTGCCTTTACGAATAGCGGTTAGCGCGTGTCGATTTCTTGAAACGATTTAATTGATGTGTGAGCTCACGAGAAAATACTCAGAATTAAATATATGGTTAAATATACAAACATGTCGAGGTTGTTATACAGACATATTTTCAAATGTACTGTACTTTAACAAGCACATTTACTGTACTCTGCTACAGCAACTGTCCAGTTAACAAAACAACGTTTTCTGTGTTTTTAGATTACTAACATTGAAACAGGAGGAATGGGGTGATAAAGTCACAGTCGTATCATCTGATATGAGAGATTGGACGGCTCCTGAAAAAGTAAAAACTTGATTAGTCTGTGGTTGCACAAAAATACCAGGGGTAATACCTTATTCCTTGTTTTGACAGGCGGACATCCTTGTCAGTGAGTTGCTGGGATCGTTCGGAGACAATGAACTTTCACCAGAATGCTTGGATGGCGCTCAACGATATTTAAAAGGTATTTTAAAAATGACTGCATGTCGACAATGCTGTTGAAATAATATAATTTGAAAACGTTTTAAGAAAACATTTCGCCCATACATTTTGACGAATTTTTATCGTATAAATACCTTCTTCTATATTCTGTAGATGATGGTATTTCAATCCCAGAATCCTATACATCATACTTGGCTCCTCTATCGTCAGCAAAACTTCACTATGAAGTATCGCAGTGCAGAGAACCTAACAAAGGACCACAGGTGTGCATGCATGTATATAGAAAATGCAATAGACCTTATGCATAATGACGTCACAAGGCTTGATGCCCGCGAGGAATGCTGGTCTTAGTAGTCTTCTAAATGGCCACTATCGGAAATTTTCCCGGTCAATGACTACTAAGACCAGTACTCCTCGCGGGCATTAAAAGTTGTGACGTCATTGTGCATAAGGTCTATTCACAGGCACACAGAAAACTTACAACTATACATATATTTATTTCAGGCACCGTTTGAGACACCATACGTTGTTAGATTATGCAATGTTGACATCGTAGCCGAACCAAAACCTTGTTTTCATTTTTCACATCCTAATAAAGGTAAGACCTGGGATGGATTTACTGGGGGGTGGGCACCCCCCCCCCCTAGCCCTAGCCAGAGGGGGTGCAGGGGGGGTGCTATTTTTCATGTTAAAGCAAAAAATTATTAGAGACAAAATGAGATACAGTAATTTGAGTAATAACAAGATGATAAGCGAACTGTGAACAACAATTACAATTCAAACACTGTAGTCAAGCAAGACTTTGCAGCAGTGAAGTAAGTTGATGTGCGGACGGCACACATGACCGACACAACTCGGCACCAAACTGGGTAAGACGTAGGTTGGGTATTTATTTTTGGGTGGCCCTAGTTCAATTAGGCCCGCCCCAATATAGAGCCTGCTCATAGGCTATGACCTAGGAACGAAGGAGCCACTTGCCTTTTGCCTTCAGCCAGGGCGCTATAAAACACGGGCGGTGAAACGCGCTAATAAATGGCCGTGCTACGTGTGATGCACATTAGGATTGGCGCGAGCGCGCTTTCTCTAAAAAAAATCAGAAAATCGCGTACAAGATGGCAACAAAAAAATGTAAACAAGCAAACGAGAAAACAAAGGATTTAAATGCTAAGTAATTATGTTTCGTTAATTAAAATTTGAAATATTATTTAATAAGTTATATCACATGTAATAGCTTGTGTTGTTTGTTACTGAACACTCGTTGAAAGAAAATATCAGGGCAAAAATTTTACTCGAGCGATGAAAATATTTGCAAAATTTAAAGCGCAGACGTATTTAATTAAAATAATGGTTTCTCCTTGTTGAGATAGGTTGAGATAAATGTGAACACACCAAACTATAGACATTTAACTTGGCTTTATCTCTCAAGTAAAATTGAACGGGGCTTTTTTGTGCTTTTTTCATAAAACGGAGATATCTTGCAGCCTTTTATATATAGTTTTCCGTATACTCCGCACAACAATAGATTCGCGACTACTACACTTACTTATGCAGATAATACGATATTTAAACAGCACAAATTTTCAATTATCATTTGAACGAAATCACTTCCTGCCTCAAATACATACTATAAAAGTTTAGTGAAGTATCTAGTATCAGCTTATATAGTTAAAATTACTATCTATTTCACATGCAAAATGAACGAAGCGATTGTTGAGGAAAAGACATGCATTTTGAACTCGATTTTGACGACATTTTTTCTTTTTTGACAAAGCGCGGACGTATTTAAAATAGTGTTTTCTCCTCGTTGAGATAGGTTGAGATAAATTTGAACACACCAAACTATAGACATTTAACTTGGCTTTATGTCTCAAGTAAAATTGAACGGTGCTTTTTTGTGCTTTTTTCATAAAACGGAGATATCTTGCAGCCTTTATAGTTTTCCGTAACACTGTCACTGCAATGTCAACGACTGCAGTCACACGAAAAAAATTCACGCTGAATATTTTTGGAGTGTCGGCGGCAGTTATACCAATAATAGAAATCAAATCAGTTAGTTAAAAACATTTTACAATGAACTTTCAATGGATTCTGAGCAGGCCGGCTGGTCAACACAAAAACGGTTATATATTTAAGTTTTCAAATTGTCGAGCAAATTGTTCAGTAGTTGTTTTTTTTCAAATTGTAGTTGTTTTAAATGCATGCATGGTCAATTTTGGGCTATATGATTATTGAAAAATAGTAGCCAAGCAATGTCAGAATATTCTTATACTGTGAAAATGTTTATCCTACCTTCGTATTATGAAGTAAAATATCCCATTTCATACCAAAATTTTCGTATTTGGAATATGCCCACATTCGATCAGCTCGATCCTTTTCAAATTTTTATTTCGCTCATGATGAATCTTTAAAGCCCTTTTTTCCTTCATCAGATATACAGAAAATGAATCCAACAATGTCTTCAAATCATCAAGTTGTTTAGGAATGCAGAAAACATTTTTTACTTTAGTTTTTTCAGCTCTTTTTTGCATAAACATTCCAATTCCATTTTTATTGACATTATATTAAAATTAATGTATACGGGGGGTACGCGCATCACACAAAGATCAGGGGCGCTATCTCCGTTTCACCGCCCTTGTTTTATAGCGCCCTGCTTCAGCGTATGATTATCAGCTTCAATGTTTATCACTTTTCCGAAAGAATGTTAAACGCCAAAGTGATAAATTTCATGTGTCCAACGCAAAATGTAGGCGTATTGGAAAGATCCTTTCGCAGGATAAATCTCGCATTGCCTGCGACCTTTTCTGAAGCAAACATGGATCTACTGAAATAGAAGACTTGGTGATTAGCTGGCATAAACGCAGTCTACCCCCCCCCCCCACCGTAACACTAATTTAAGATAGCACAGCGGTACAAAATCCGCTCAATCTTTGTAATTTTTACTTTCTAGACGTGCCCATTGACAACAGCCGCTCCACTGCAATCGATTTTGATATTCAAAATACATGTCTAATTCATGGCTTTGCTGGTTTCTTCCGAACTGTTTTGTATAAAGAATTGTGTTTAAGTAAGTTACGCGTACAGTAACAATACATGCTACATGGTTAAATAATTCATTGTAGGAATACAACAGAATTGTGAGTTATGTACAAGGTTAATTAGATGATAAAAAATGGAAACTATCAACGCAGCTAAGAATTTGCTGGTTGGAAACGTTCGTTTCCTTCATTGGTCGTTACTTGCATGTAATACTGTAGTAAAGGCTGGTATTCACTATCAAAGTTTCTGTGATCACAGTAGGAATTTTTGCACGGGTAAATTGAAAGTTTTGGAGGATTTGTAAGAACTGTTTGATGGAGCTGACTCAGTGTTTGTTTGAGGAAATTGACTCGGTGTTTAAAGGCCTGATTCAACGGGCGCTTTTTCTCGGCGAAATGCGAAATATTTCGCCTGTTTCTTTTGAATTGCGACCACTCGAATAAATTATTTCTACTTGATTGCCAACAATTCAAAAGAAACAGGCGAAATATTTCGCATTTCGCCGAGAAAAAGCGCCCGTGGAATCAGGCCTTAATACTGAGTCAGTTCCCTCAAACAATTCTTACCAATCCTTCAAAACTTAGAATTTACCTATGCAAAATTTCTACTGTGATTACAGAAACTCTGATAGTGTAAGCCACCAGCCTTAAGACGTAAAATGCGAAAGACCTGAAATGTGATCTGTGTTTGTTTGAAGGTATTGTTCCCGCTGATCATTCAGACGGCATGTTTAGCTGGTTTCCTATATTCTTCCCAGTTCAGGTAAGCGACATACTGTACACGGCAAAAAACGCCGAGACCGTTGCTCAACAGGACTGAACAATGTTTTGCTGCCCACGTTGTTCACACTTGTCAACAATATTGAACAATGTTGTTGAGCCTGAATCGGGTGTAACAATATTGTTCAATGTTGTTGACAGCTATGAACAATGTGGGCAGCAAAACATTGTTCAATCCTGTTTTCATCAGTATTACATCAACCCGAGCATTTTTTGCCGTGTAGACGACTTTGAGTTTATGCGAGTCTATATGGGGCAATCGTCAGAGAAAGCGCCTTTCACCTCCGAGATCGCGGGTTCGACTCTCACTACAGGCTCATGACACTCGTGTGAAAAGAGTCAACGCTCCACCGAAAGTCGTAGGTTTTCTCCGGGCGCTCCGGTTTCCTCCCACAGGGAATGTTGACAGGGTGGGTTGGGATTAGCCCACTATCTGACCCTTCCATCGTAGCGGTGTTTCGTGATCAGACATGAGTCACAAGGTGGCTGCCAGAGACGCCCTTAGAAAAATCATTCAACTCATGCAGGTTGACCGTGCGTCCTTCGCAATTCAGCTTAGCTCTCAGCTGCAAGCTAGGAAGGATGATTAGCACACCCGCACTTACCTATAAATATAAACCTGCTTGCTTTGCTTAAACCATGGATAATAAAATACATGGATAGGAAACTAGCTGACGTGACCTAATGTTTTCAATGGGATGATGGCGTTGAAACCTAGTTGCAAACCAAATTCTCAAAAACGGCATGTTTAGCGATAATACAGCTAAACGTTTTAGTCAAAGAGCAAATAAATATAACTAGGCAATTCTACGATGAAATCTCTAAGTATTCCCGGTCAATTTTAGCAAATATTTCAAGCACTAAACAGTGAAAAATGCATCGCAAATTTCGTAAAAATTGGCGACGCCAATTTCGTAGCTACAAATGTAAAAAAATACAAAACAAAGACGAAAAACATTTACCTTGAATACTTTGTCGTGGCTTGGGCATGTTTTTAAAACAATTAAACCAGTTTATGCTTCAATATTACTCTTTTAAAGCGGAAAATATAGCAAAACAACAAAAATGCTGAGAACTTTGGCAATACACGTGACGTCACAGATTGCAACTAGGTTTAGACTGTGACGTCAGGAAGTTTCCTATCCAGTTATTTTACAATCCATGCTTAAACGAATTAGTATTTAAAACGAAATCATTACTATGATATTAAGACTATGCATTTGGCTGATGAATCATTAATGATTTAATGGAAGAAAATTCTTAGAAAAAAATTTTTCTCTTTGATTTAATCATTCAAAGTATTCTGCATATTTTTATTCCAGCATCCTATATACCTGACAGAAAGCTCTACGCTTCGCGTTCACTGTTGGCGTAAGGTATCCCGAACGAAGATCTGGTACGAATGGTGCATCTCTAAACCACACCCAATCCCCATACACAATCCCTCCGGACGATCTACTTTTATAGGACTGTAACAGAGAACACCCTCTCCCTCATGGACAGAGAGCTCATTGGAAGAACAAGACCGCCAAGTTGTAGAATCGTGGAAAAAAGTGACACGTACTCGAAACCGCACAACTATAAAAATGCTCTGGAAGCGAAGTTTACTGGAAGTGTTCCTATTCAAAGTATCCTTCATTCTTCTCTTGCGTTAGAAAAATACAGTGCAACGTTGCACTTCTGTTATTTTTTAAGCACGTGTACAGTGGCAGATAGACTGTAATTTATTGACTCTCAATTTCATTTTCCCATGACAGTTGGAAAGTCTTTTATTCGAATGTTAGTTGTCAGCAACAATTCTAGCCAACTGTCCGATGTCGGTATGAGCAAATGTTTGTATCGCTAATCTTAACCCATAGTTTTATTGTTATTATTAATATAACTCTCCATTTACATGTAAAACAACTGCTATCAATAACAAAATATAAAACCCAAACTATATATCTATCTACCAATAAAATAATAAAGATTGGATCCCATTCCACTAAGCGATAGATCGCAATTTTGAAAGTTTCCGTTATCTTTCCTAAACAGTGCTTGGCCAGTTACACTTCGCTGCCTCATCAGATTAAAAGTACACACGCAAAAATCTCACATCTTGTAACAAGTTTGTCAACAAGCCGTCAACAAGTTGTCTTCGCACTGCTTGTCACAAGTTGTCAACAAGTTTGGAACAAGCTGTTAACAATTTGTAACAACCTTGTTGATATTATCAGGCTTGTGACAAAGTTGTTCCAACAAGTCCGATACAGTCATGATATAGCAGTATTGTTACAACCTTGTGTCGTCAACCTTGTAACATTCTTGTTTATCATGACTGTATCAGACTTGTTAGAACAACCTTGTGACAAGTCTGATAATGCCATCAAGCTTGTTACAAGTTGTTAACAACTTGTTCCAAACTTGTTAAAACAACTGGGAACAATCAGTGCGAAGACAACTTGTCGACAGCTTGTGAACAGAGTTGTAACAACTTGTTAGCAGAATTGTTACAACTTGTGCGTTTTTACGCGTGTAGTCAAATATTTATACTGCGACAATATTACTGTGACTGTTCATGCTTAGTTGCAAATGACGGTAATCTCAATCTATATTATTTGCGATCAGTTTTCGACAAAAAGATTTCTCCAGAACTTGCTGCGCTGACACTCGCCATATTTGAAAGACTGGGAACAAGAATACAAAAAATTAAAACAATCCAAGCAAGCCACGTCTTTACAAATTTTATCAAGACAAAATAGAATATTCCATCATTATTTATGCAAATTGAACAAATTCTATACCTAGAGGACAGTTTTAGAAGGCTACAGCAAAAATGCCGGCAGAAAACGACCTAGGAGATTGGTTCAGAAGTATTCCTGTAGTTACAAGATGGTGGTTTTCGCTGTCGATTGTGTTCACTTTGCTGGGACGTTTTGGCGTCTTAAATATCATGTATATGTTTTTAAATTTTGACTTAGTTGTCTATAAATTCCAGGTTAGTTTGTACTTGTAGTTGTTTGAAAATGGGGTTGGTATAAACGTTTGAGGGAAGTTTGACTTCTTGGTTTTGCCCGTTGCAAATTTGCTGTCAGACTGTCAGTGGGCCTATGAGAGGCATTTGCCCCATCATTTGCCCCCTGAAAGTTTCAAAATGGCCGATGTTCAGGGGGGTGAATGCCTGTCATAACCAGTGCACTCTGTAATTATGTAAACTGAACAATAACTTGGGGAGGGGGGGGGGGTTGAAGCCAGCTATTTGGTGTAGAAATTTCAAGACTTTAGCTGAAAGGGAAATATTCAAAAACTACAAAAATAATTGACAATAATTTGCCATTTTTTGTTGAATGGCAGTTGTTTTTGTATTTTCTAAATATTTTTCTTTTCGCTGAAGTCTTGAAATTTCCACACCAAATAGCAATTTTCAATAGCTTCAGTTTGATATATAGCCCAATGTTGGAGGTCAGCTCAAAACTCAGAAGAACTATTTTGGCTTCAGCAAATTATAGGTGTTATTGTTCCAGTTTACATAGAGTTGACTGGTCATAACTGCACTGGCTAGGAAAATGGCGACAGCATTTTGATGATTAATCATTGTGGTAGTGGTTACCTTTTGAGTTGACATTCTGTTGATCTCCATTCTGTGCTTGTATGCAGAGTTGGTTAGAGCTGTGCCAAAATTATATGTTTTAGCTTTTGTTCCCCTAAGATCTCATTGATAATTGCCCAACTCTCTGTCAATATTAGGGACAGAATGAGATGATCTGTCTAGACAAACTTGGGTAAAGAAAAGTTGGTTCGTCTCATAATTTGTCTGTCTAACTAAAGACATTTAATACTTCCATATGACTAACAAGTTGTTTTATTGTAGATTTGGAGATTGTTTACAAGTATTGTGTTCTATCCACTCACACCTCAAACTGGATTTCATTATTTGATCAACTTATATTTCCTCTATAGTTATTCCAAACGATTAGAGTCAGGTACTGTATATACAGGCAAAGTTAATATACACAATTTACCTTCCCTTTAATTTAATGGTAATGCTCCCTGATGCACCCTATAGTTTGTTATTTTACACTGTTTAATGCGAGACAATTTTACTTGAGGAGAGTGCTGCCACTCAATGGGTTAATTCATGAACACTCATACAAACAGTCAGTTCAGAAGCCATCTACTGTACCACACCTAACTTGACAATAATATTTTCTCATAGGTTTATTTGATGGTAGACCTGCAGATCATTTATTTATGCTGTTGTTTAACTCTATAATTTTGATTGTATCCTTGTTCTTATTGTTTTTGTAATTTTATGGTTGTCACTGTTGTGTTGTTGGCGCTATCCTGTTTATTGTTGTTGCTGCTGTTGTTGTTATTCATATTGTTGTTTTTATTGTTGCTATTGATGTTGTTACAATCGTTATTGTTGTTGTTGTTGTTGCTGTTGTTGTTATTGTTGTTGTTGTTGTTGTTAGTATTATTATTGTTTTGTTGTTGTTGCTGTAATTGTTGTTTTTGTTGTTATTGTTGTTGTCGTTTTAATATATCCTATTATTGTTTTGTTGTGACTGGTGCTGTTATTGTTGCTGTAATTGTTGTTGATGTTGCTCAAGATTGTTGTTGTTTGTTATTATTTCAAAGGACATTTTTATAAATGCCTCTTCCTTGACTAATTTCTTTAACAGATAATTGGTTTTCTGATCAACCTATTTGTAAGTATATTTGAATAAAAATTATGCATTGATAATCCAAAACATTAAATCATGGTGTTATCCACTTATGTTGTCCAGTATGTATACAACTATTGGGGGGGGTTAAAAATGTTGTGTTTTTTTTGTATGCCTGTTGTTTAGCTCTTTAAGTAACAAAGATATGCAAATATGTGCAAGTGAATCAGATTTAATTTTGTCATTTTATTTTGTTCAAGTTCCTTATGGATCCTCTTGTTCTAAGTGTTTTGTATGTTTGGTGTCAGATCAACAAAGATACGATAGTGACATTTTGGTTTGGTATGCAATTTAAGGCAAGTATAATTAACTATGACATTACAAATCACTGTAATGGCATTCCAAATCTTGCTAGTGTAGTTAATTTAAGTGAACATCTCAACAAATAAATCAAAATTATGCTGACCGTGTATTTCGTGATTTTTGTACATGTAGGCAATGTACTTACCATGGGTTCTGGCAATTTTTAATATGGTCGTTGGTGGAGGGTAAGTACTTAGCAAGGCAATTTATATAATGAACAATTTGTTATGCCAAGTACTATTTACAACATAAATTAATTACAATCTAGTTGTACATATCAGATATGTAGTTGAAATATGTCATAAGACACTCCGGACTAACAAACATTAAAGTTTCACATGTATTGAGCATACTAGACAAGATTTTTATCTGTTACTCTTATTCTGTTGAGCATGAACATCCTTAGATGCAAACAATGCTATTTATATATAAAACTCACTTTGTGTTTAGCGGTCTGAAGGAAATTATTGGTATATTCATTGGCCATCTTTACTTCTTTCTCATGTTTAAATATCCACAAGATTTTGGTGGAACAAGATTTATCAGCACTCCTGCTCTCCTGTATGTACAAAGTTTGTATGAGCATTTACAAATAGTACTTAAAGTAATCTTTAACGTAAGCTTTTTTGTATCTCTACAGGGTATGTGCATGAATTTATGTGTAAAGTACTAAAGTAGATAGCTAATAAGCCACATTTGACCTAAAAACAACTGGGTAGCTCCACCAGTGTTACACATTTCTCCCCAGAACCGCCAGTAAGGATCACGTTTCTCGCTATTTGGTCTAGTTTTACTGTAGAATGAAACCTTAAATTAAACTCGGTTTCTTCAGATAGCTCTATCTTCTCTACACGCATAAAAATCTTACAGCTTGTCCCCAAGTTGTGTTCCCACTGCTTGTTCCCATTTGCTGACAAGTCTGGAACAAGTTGTTATCATCTTGTAACAAGGTTGATGAGGCCAACAGACTCACAACAAGTTGTTCCAACAAGGCTGATATTATCTGCACGTAACAAGTTGTTGACAAAACCCGTAAGAAAATGATAGATCTATTTTAGATCTTGAAAAGGTCTTGAGTAGATCTAGAAAATTGTCTTTAGTAGGTCTTGAATAGATCTATAAACTCCCTCAGGTAAAAGTCTTGCAATGGTCTGTATTTTGAGCTAAAATTGACAGCTCTGAAGACCTTTTCTAGACATTTTGAAAGGATCGTGAAATGTCTTGAAACGTCTTCAAAAGGTCTAGAAATAGTCTAAAAATGTGTGGAATGTCTAGAAAAGTCTTGGTATGTTCAAAAAGGTCTAGAAAGATCTAGAAAAGGTCTAGTAATGCTTGAAATGTCTTTGAATTGTCTAGATCTGTAAAACAGGGCGATCACACGCACGCGCAACAGCGATTTTATCCTAGCGTCAGTAGCTTGCAGAACAAATGAGATAGTTTTTTTTTCAAATGTTTAATCAAAGTATTAAAAGGATGATAAAAATCGAAAGTTAGTAATCATTATGACAATAATATAAAATAAAACACATAATATATATACATACAATTTAATATTTTGCTCTAGCTGCTATAATTTTAGCATTATAATTTTAAACCTATGCTGATTAAAGTAAAAACTTATTTTCAATGATTGTCTGCATTGTCTACTGGCAACGAAAATGTCTGACCTTCCCCGTAGATTAACCTCTGTGTGGATTCTTTTTACTGCGTCTATATACGCACTGCGTCTACGCCATTGTTAGCCTTTTCTTCATTTTTGTTTGCGCAGTTGTGCACTTGTTCGTGAACATCTTGTTCAACTTTACACGGTCAAGTGGCGTGAACTTTCGCAGCGGAGAGCAAGTAGGTGGCTGTTGGCGAGGGGCATTTCACTCCAAAAAAGCGTACGGGATTTTCGGATTTTTAAAAATCCGCGGATTTTTTAGCGGATTTTTCCCGGATTTTTAGCGGATTTTTGAAGAGAAAATTTGCTGGATTTTCCGGATTTGTTCGGATTTTCCGGATTTTTTCTGGATTTTTGAAAATCTGTTGGATTTTCCGGATTTGTTTGGATTTTGCGGATTTGTTCGGATTTTTTCTGGACTTTTTTTAATTATAGAGTTATAGAGCTAGGTAACGTTTTGAACAAATAATCTTAAGTTGTACGATGTCAACGTTATGCCAGGACGTCAGGGTCGAGCAGAGGACTGGGACTAGGACCACAGCTTTCTGAAACTAACGAAGGCTGGGCATGCAGTCATTTTGTTTAAAATTCAAACGAGTTCATTATTCTTTCAAAAACAGTAAAAGACAATGGTGAATAACTTTTGGTTTTGTAATTATATTTTACAACATAACGTCATTGTAACAAGAACACATATTTAGTAGTAATAGGCTAAAAAAAGCCTATAATAAATAAGCCTATCGAGCGTATAAATGGAAATGTAGAGTGGTCCAATAATTACGAAATATAATGACAGCGATCACGGTAAGCGTTTAGCTTTCGCTGCCCGCCATTTTGAACGTGGCAAAGAACCTTTACGAGTAAATTACACCAAGTACTTCATATTTTTTTTTGTGGATTTGCGGATTTTTTAAGGATTTTGAAGGATTTCTGTGGATTTTTGAAGGATTTCTGTGTTTTTTAAAGGATTTTGATGGATTCAACGGATTTTGAGGATTTCATGGATTTTTTCTGGATTTTTTCCGGATTTTTTGACGAAGTGTACGGGATTTTTGGAGTGAATTGCCCCTCGGCTGTTGGTGTATTTGTCTGCCATGCAACTGTATGGGCTGGACCGGAGGAATTATCTGTATGTTGACAAAAAACAAAAAGGTTGAAATATATAGAGAATAATACATGGGTGCGCGGAAATACCAGATTTATTTCGAATGTTGAACATATATATATTGATATCTCACGAGTGAGCGCAGCGAAATCTCTATAAAGCACTATACTCAAATACTCAATATAATAAATGACTTTAATTATAAATAAAACTGATTGTAAAAGACATGTGTATTAATTTAAAACAATGTACACGTTTGCCCAACGTTTTAAACTTCAATTTATGGTGATTTCAACTATATAACTATTCAAATCTTGTATGACGGAACTTTCTCTAAGCCGCATTTTAGTAATTCTGTGTTTGAATAATACTCCGAAACGCAGTTAGTAAAATAATCTTTTTGTACTAAGCCTATATGGTCTAATTATTCAAACACAGAATTATATAACTATTAGTCGAGCGCAATTATATCTATGAATTATATACTGTACATTAGCTCAAACCGAATTAGTTTATGGCAATAATTTACATTAAGTATACGGCATTATAAGTGCGACTTTTGAATTCATAGCCGGATCATGAAATTATTACAATTGTTTATTTAGCTAGCTTTTCCGTTTACAATCACATTGACATCGCACTGCAAAAATTATCATGCCACGCGAAGTCTAAGTCATTTAATAATTAAAGACAAAGTCATTTTTGTTTGCATGTGAGGAAATAGTAAAAAATATTACTTCTAGCACAAAGCTTAAGAGGAATAACTCCAAGTAAGCCTAGCTATATGGCTATGATTTGCCTTCTGGTCATTATTATTTAATTAAAATTTATCTGGAATTTTGACATCGATCGGAAACCTGGCGTTTTGAGATAAACGTTAATGGAGGAGATAATCATATGTACATCAAAACGCTCACGCAAAGTTGCAAGCTAATACCGCATGGCCATTGGTATTGTTTGAAAATTTGGCGCCTTGACTTGATGTCCTTGATGCATATAATACAGGCAATGCTATAATATCAATGCATTGAATTCAAGCTATAACTAAATTGAATATATATTGATTTTAAAGCGTTTTGGAGGGTTGAGGGATGCAGACCGGATGCTGACCTCTATAGCCCGTGATAGTCTATAGAGAATTGAGGTTCGACTTCTGAATAACAAAATAGTAGCATTTTTAGACAGACTGTCCAGACTGAGTATATACAGTAGTACATAAAGACGAAGACAATTCAGGCAAAGACAATAATCTTAAATTGTGTAGCAAAAAATAGCACTCGTTCACACAGAATGAACAATAAAATTGAATCAAGAGTTATAGTGACTTACCAGATAATTTCAAAATGGTTGCTTCGAACCAATTTGTGAAAACAGATTTTGAGTCTTTTTTCTTCGACTTTGTCCGCCAAGATGTTCATCCTCAATCCAAAACACGAGGACAAAACGTTCTTCGGCTGTACCATACTTCGAGCTATAAATTCTACTTGTTACTACACGAACAGCTTGACGAATTTTGATTCTGACCGCCAAAACCGGAAAATTTGATGCACCAATCAGCAAACTAGGTTTTAATTGCGAAATGACATTCTTACTCTGTCAACAGCAAACTATATACTTGATGCCGATCTTATCTAATTTTTAATATTCAATCATCTATACCGGATAGCAACAAGAAAGCAATAGTAGAAATAGAACAACTGAACAAACTATAGGTAATATTAAATTTCTGTCGTATTTCTCACTAAAATGTCGTACAAGTGCGCGTTAATTATGTAAGTGGCAAAAACTTTAATTATTAATAATTTTGTTCCTATTAAATTCGCGTATACTGTACATGTAAACAGTTTTCACCTGACCATTATAAGTCTTTGACCCGCGGTCTTTGTGTATCATATATGTGTTTGTATATGTGCAGCATATACTGTACATATTTAATTATTTTTGACGAAGGCAAAGATGGATTTCCATAAATTCTATTCAGGGCAAAATCTCGATTGCGCGATCAACCTTTTTCGATCGCTTTACGACTATGTCTATCTATAGCCAGGCTTCTATATAGTCTTTCCTCTATGGACTATAGGCGCAGCACATATATGTCATATTATAGGTCGGCAACAGTTCTAACAATTAATTAATACGAAGACATATTGCAAGACCTTTCAAGGCTATAGCTATAGCTTCTACCCAAATAATTAGACAATTCTAGACTTTTATAGTTCGCCAGATCTAACGAAGACATTGGAAGACCTTTCAAGACTTTTACTCAAGACAATTCTAGACTTTTCAAAGTCAAACGAGATGTAAAAGTCTTGCAAGACTTTTGAAAGACAATTTTACTTCCGCAATTGTCTAGCAAAGGTCTAGAATAGGTCTTGTAGACCTATCAAAGACTTTTTCTAGACCTATTTAGATCTTTCATTTTCCTACGGGAAGACTCTCTACCAATCCCCGTTGACTCCGATAGCTCAATGGGTAGAGCGGCGGTCTAGATACCCGAAGATGCGAGTTCAAATCTGAAATCCTGCTCGAGCCAACGAATTTTTCGTTGGTCTATTGCAGTGTCAGAATAATATGAAATCAGTTTAGCATGAGATCAATTCAAGCTAGGAACTGATCTCACGATAGACCATTGAAATTATATAACTGGAACGCTACCTCCAAATGGACATTTGAAGCCAAACGTGAAGGCCAGAGAAAGATAGCTTTGGAATTGGGCTCAATTGCTATTTTGAAGTTGATAGTCATGCATTAATTACTCCATTCCACATAGTTTCGAAGTTGGCCTGTAGCTCCAGAATTTTTAATTCAAAGTCTTAATTCGAACTAAGCTATAAAATCAACTTTGAAAATGTCATTTTCGATGTTTATCAAAACCGTGATCAGTGGTGCCTAAATTACTTTGAATTTGTACTCGAGTAAAAGTAAAATAATTAACAATAAAACGACTTGAGTAAGAGTAAAAAGTACTGGAGGCAAAACGCACTTAAGTAAAAAGTACAAAGTATCCTTAAAAACTACTTGAAGTAAAAAGTAAAAGTACTATTGTCTCTATTGACTTCTCCAATGGATTGACATACAAAAGACACAAAACAACACACGCATTATATGCGTGCATGCACCTCATATACAATATTAGGACCATTATTGCAGACCCCGTTGAAGATATAAGAAATCCATTAAATAAATTATACTTATAAGTAAGCCACAAACGAAAGATCCCAGACGCATGTAGAGGTCCTATTACCTATCCCAAAATTAAAATAAATCAGAAATAAATCACGTAAAATTAAACAAAAGTTAGAAAGTAACGTAATACTTCGCCACAAAATGAAAATAACGAAGTAAAACGTTACTTCTTAAAACGACTTCGTTCCAAGTAAACGGTACTCCAGAAAAAGTTTACTTTGTTACATGCTCACTTCTTAAAAATAGTACTCAAGTACAGTAACGAAGTACATTTACTTCGTTACTTGACACCACTGAACTGTTACTGAACTGTTACTTGACACCACCAACACGTCGATTCCAGCTGTACCAATACCGTCTCCACGAGGATCCGTCGTTCGACTGGGAGCCACAGCTAAATGCCTTCGAGTTTCAACGTTTACTAAACCACTTGGACGAAATAAAGATTCGAATGACTTACTCCGACCAAGGCACCGGAATTATTGATGATATTTCACTGGAATATGCCATGAAAGATGAAAATTCTGTCGACTTTGTCAATTGGGTTGAGGAGTGTACCTGCCCCCCGCCTTACGTGGGGTTGTCTTGTGGTGCTTGTCGTGAAGGACATAAACACGAGACGGTCAATGGCTCATCTTATGATAGGTATGGCATTTCTTGTTACCTAGTATTATTCAGGGGCGGTTGAGCACCCCCACGGTGGGGTGAGTACCACCTACACCCCCACTTCCCTTATCAATCAGACACCAGTCTAGCACCCCCTAAAATAATCTGTACCACCCTAAAAAAAATCAAAATCTGCTTGACCATACATTTTCTGTTTTTCAAATAGTGATTACCAGAACTTCTACTGTTAGCACCTGTCGATTTCTTGAAATGATTTAATTGACTTGTGAGCTCACGAGAAAATACTCGGAATGCTTTAGTTAAAAATATCATAATTAAATATGTAAACATGTCGAGGTTATACACTCAGGGTAACATCACAAACATCATATTCACCTGACTACACAACACCAACACAGAAAAAAATCATATTACTAGATTACATTGGTTCGATTCCCTCCGTGGCCGGGCATATTTTTCAAGCTCGCCCGGTGTGGATATGCACTCAGAGTAACATCACAAACATCATGTCGAGGTTGTTATACAGCCATATTTTCAAATATACTACAACTTTAACAAGCAAATTTACTGTACTGTGCTACAGCAACTGTCCAGTCACGCATACGTGATAAAAAGTCGATATAAACAAAGGATAATGTAAAACGTAACAGAAAGACGAACATGCAGATTCGATCATCTCAAATAATGATAATGTTGGGATAGTAGCGTTGCAGACCGCAGAGGAGAGTGGGCAGTAAGGCTCCCTCATGCACCACCACATGGAAAACCGCACCCCTCTTTGCAGATGGAGCTACAATCTTGGACAAAACCCTTGAGACCATTCCAGCTAATATTACAAAGTTATTGAACATTGAGAAAACAAACTTTGTCCCGCCTCCCTCCCAGTTCAATGTTGTGAACAACGCCGAAACAACTTTTGGTAATATGCCATGACACAAGCTCTACATTGAGTTGGGGGAGCGGGGTTTAAGAAGGGAAACATGATTCAACCATGGAGTTTATCATAAAAATATGCGAATTTGGTATAGGGGGAGAATATAGTCTCAACCAGTTCTGTCCAAGATTGTAGAACCGCCCCTGGCTCTGACCACTGATTTATCTTTCGTTTATCTCACGTCAGATGTGTCCGATGTGAATGTAATAATCATGCAGACAGCTGTGACCCAAACACGGGCAAGTGTCTCTGTCAGGATAACACCGTCGGCGATGATTGCTCAAGTTGCAAAAAAGGTTACTATGGAAACCCGATCGCGGGAAATAAGGACGACTGCAAGCCATGTCCGTGTGTGTTTGGAACACAGTGCATTCTGATTGGTTCAAAAGTCAAGTGTACGGATTGTCCTGAGGGACATCAAGGTAGGAGTTGGGACGATGTAGACATAGATTAAGAACAGGGGCCGGTTGTTCAAAGCTGGGTTAGGGACTGGTCATAAAGTAACTGCTAGAGTGGGTTGGAGGTAAATCACAAATTTTGCCAATAAATTTGGTGACCCATCTTATATTAGGAAGTAGATAAAAATTTCAAAGCCCATCTAATCTTACCAAATTTATTTCATGACCCATCCACCCATCCAAATTGGGAAAATACACTTTTATAATAAAAAAATACTTGCAGGTATGAACATTGTAAATATACACCGGCACTGTATTGACATACACTGTACATAATTCCACCTAGCTTGACCAACACATTCATCACCAATTACGATACTGAGCTGTTCTCCATTTGGTTGTATTTGCTGTGATTCGACCACTTCTTGTTGTTGTATAAAGCAAAGTACTGGCTTCAATAGCAACATTTACATTTGATAATTTGGATAGTTTTGTTTACTTTTCGATTATTAATATCTTTATATAATATATAATTAACATGGTTTTTGTTTGGTGACCCAACCGTGGACATACAAAAAAATTGGCGGCCCATCGAAACTGCCCAAAAATTTTCCATGGCCCATCCCAAATCATTCCAGCCCACCCTAGCAGTTACTTTATGACCTGTCCCTTAGCTTAACCCTAGGTTAACCTAAAATTCAAAGCAAACTTCCTGACAGCTTGTCTATAAATTTCGAAATTTTTCTTCAGAGATCTTGTCTGGATCGATAGGAGTTTACTTCTCTGAAGTTTTGAAATAAACAGACGTGCAGAAATACACAAACTAGAATAGAAAGAATAAAGATAAGATAGGATAAGGGGATAAGGATAGGGTAGGATAAGGATATGTTAGGATAAGATATTTATATTTTATTGATTGTTTATATTTTATTGATTGTTTATATTTTATTGATTATTTATATTTTATTGATTATTTATATTTTATTGATTATTTATATTTTATTGATTATTTATATTTTATTGATTATTTATATTTTATTGATTATTTGTATTTTATTGATTATTTATCCCCCAGGTGACCTATGTGACTCTTGCATTGATGGTTTCTTTGGAGATCCGGCTGGCATCCGAGGCCCGAAGACCGCGTGCAAGAAATGTAAATGTAATGGGAACATTGACACGAATGCCGTTCAGAACTGTGACTCCGAAACTGGCGATTGCCTCAAATGTATCTATAATACCAGAAATGGTCCCAATAATCAGTGCGAGCTCTGCAAAATTGGTTTCTATGGTGATGCCACGACATACCCTAAACCTGGGTGTATACGTAAGTATTACTATAATTGTACGTGCGAAACCGTACTAACTACCGAGTGTCCCCCCCCCCCCAAAAAAAGCTGGAAACTGTTTGACTTCATGTACCGTAAAAGCTATAAAGCTATCGCAACGAAATAAAGATCATCGCATTCAGAAAGGACTAACTTAGATTTTCATATATAGCACTTGAATTTACATGCAATATTGACTGCGCTATTGACGTTTGAACGTTGAACTACTGTTTTTGAAAATGCCAAAAATTAGCATAAAACAACCTTATAATTACCGATGTGGTTATGCTTGTTAAATAATTAGTATTTTTATTTTGGTTGTATCTCGCTCAATATTGCATGTAAATTCAAGTGCTATATATGAAAATCTATGTTAGTCCTTTCTGAATGCAATGATCTTTATTTCATTGCGATAGCTTTTATAGCTTTTACGTTACATGAAATCAAACAGTTTCCAGTTTTTTTTAGGACACCCGGCCTAAATTAAAATAAACATTTGAAACATTTTCACCGTTTGGAAAATCAGCGCCTCAATAGAATCACAGAATAAGAAAGTACAGCAGCAGCGTCACTCATCAAATATTTGTCCGCGTTTTTACAAGCGATTCGTCATCAATCACGCCATCCTGGCTAGTACAACCGGCACTTTGTACCTACCAAAACTTGATAAAAACTTCCGGTTGTACTGGCCAGGATGGCGTGAGCGAGTTAAAATTTTCGTGGACGTAAAACAACAAGAGAACCGACTCGAGTGACGCTTCTGCTGTACCTTCCTATTCTGTGATAGAATGTAATCTGACAATTAACGCCTGTACACTAAAAGATGTTCAATCTGAGCTTCCCTCGAGTGTCAGTGCTATTTTTGACTGAATAGCTGGAGGGTTAGTGTCACACCGTACTATGTGACTACTCACCCTCCAGCTATTCAAAAACAGCATTGACACTCAAGAAAAGCTCAGATTGAACCTCCACTCAATGAATGTGAGTGAGCTTTTAGAATACAGGCGTAAATCACAAACTCATTAACAATTCATGAGTAAATTGACCATTTGCGTAATAGACTAAATTTTGATCTCAACAAAAATTTCAATACAGCTTGAAAGAACATCACAAAATTAGTAATATTCCAAAGTTTCGTTGCAAAATGTTGTAAAATGCGGAAAATATAGCCTTGCGAAATTTGCAATTTTCAGTCATTTAGATTACAAACCGGAAATTGACAGCCTCGAAGGGTTTGGGGCTGTCAATTTCCCGTTTGTAATCTAAAATGACTGAAAATTGCAAATTTCGCAAGGCTATATTTTCCGCATTTTACAACATTTTGCAACGAAACTTTGGAATATTACTAATTTTGTGATGCTCCTTCAAGCTGTGATGAAATTTTTGTCTAGACTTGTTTAGTTCAAAATTTAGTCTATTACGCAAATGGTCAATTAGACAACCGTATTTTGCTCACACGATAATGCTGGATACCTGGCGAAGTATATAAATCATAGGACTGGATCAAAATGAATTAAGTCCTTGTACTGGATCAAAATTAATTCACCTCACTTTTAAGTAGTGATTTATTCATGTGAGATATCATTTCAAGTCCAATTCAGACTATGAGACTTGAAATATATTACAGTCCTCATAGCTAGTCGGATTTGAAATATTTAACAATTATTCGCCGAACGCGTGGTGATTATCGGTGAATAAAAACCGAGACGAAGTCGAGGTTTTTATTCACGATAATCACCGAGCCTGAGGTGAATAATTGTTTTAGTATAATTTCATAGGTGATTATTTGGAAAAAAATTAAAAAATGCACATTTCTTCGTCTTTTAATTGACAAAACGGCTTCGGCCGCCATTTTGAAAATCGCTTAGGTGATTATCGCGTAATAATCACCTCAACGGTAACCAATCAGCGTGGAGAATTTTCAATAATCACCTATGTAATTATACTAATACTTAATAATCCATCATTAATGATCCGTCATTCTATTTAACAATTAGTCGCCGAAAGCGAAGTGATTACACGGCTATATTCACTGAACGTCTGAGCCGAAGGCGAAGTGAATATAGGCTTATAATCACCGAGCCTGAGGCGACTAATTGTTTTAGTATAATTTCAGTATTGAAAAAGTTTTATTCATGAAGACAACTAATACACATCACACATGTTGTTTTATGAATATAATTTGCATAAATAATTTACTTCCATCTGATTGTCATCCATTTTTTGGGAAAATCAATAGTCAATAAAATCAATACCTATTGCCTCAGAGATACTGCTGAGGGAGCCAATCAGATACCCTGGTTTCAGAGGCGCTTTGCGAGGCGAAAGAAACGCGAGGCTTTCCGTTCTCACCTGTCGTTTCTTTCGCTTCGCAAAGAGCCTCTGGTCCTCTGGAACCAGGGTACCAATCAGACTGTTCAAATGCTATTTTTCAATACTGAAATTACACTAATAATACATAATCAACGTATGCATCCATTTAATCTTTACAGCATGTGATTGCCATGAAAATGGGACCTTCGTATCATCCTCGACTCCAAGCAACTCTCCTTTGCCGCCCTGTAACCAGGATGGCCAGTGTGCTTGTCGCCCAAACGTGATTGGCTTAAAATGCGACCAATGCATAGAGAACCACTGGAACATCAACTCTCGGCTTGGCTGTGAATCGTGTAACTGTGACCAATCTGGAGCGTACAATGACAGCTGTGAGTTACATTCGGGACAGTGTGTTTGTAAACCCGGCGTAGGAGGAAGACGATGCGACCAATGTTTGCCGGATCACTATCAGTTCTCTCCAGATGGATGCAAAGGTAAGGCCCAACATGAGGCATAAAGATATGCCACTGTGCATCACTGTGCGTCAAATGCCACTCAACTCGGTCTCTTGATAGTTTATTAGTGAGGACATGTTGTTGACATTTTAGCATAATTTGTTTTAATGTTATATATTGTAGCTTAATGTGAGGGGCCCCATAATTGGAGATTATCTCTGTGGCTAGTCCCTGCCCGAATTGTATGTAAATTTTGTAAAGTATTAGTCTTATTTATGTCTGTTATGTTTGGCGAATCTTGTAAAATTAAAGATAGATAGATAGATCTCAGAACAGCGCGGCCCGGATTGTTTCTTAGATTGACAAGTATCATCATATAACGCCTGTCTTCGCTGGCTCCCAGTTCATTACCGAATAATTTTCAAAATTCTTTTATTGGTGCAAAAGTCACTCAATGGTACTTCTCCTGGTCATTTGACAAACCTATTACATTACCGTACTCATTCGCGATCTTTACGGCAGTTGGCGTTTTCGGTATGTGCACCAAGACTGTGTAACATTTTACCGATAGCATTGCGTAGGTCTAGTTCAACAAACAGTTCTAAAAAGGAGAGACTCTTTTCAAAGAATTTATAAATAGTGGCTCTTTGTATTTGCAAATATGATCCATAACTTTTTAAACATTTTATAGTAATTTTATACTTATATGCTTTGTTATTTATCACGTACAGCGCCATGAGCATGGGATATGTGCGCTTTAGAAATACATTTTATTATTTATTATTATTATTATTATTAATATTATTACGAAATTCACATCGCAGCCCAAAGCTGATTACGTGATCTACAAATTTCGAAAATATTACAATTAAAATATCTAACATTCAGTAAACAGTTTGAAAAGTCATTAGATCTATTAAGCTTATTATTAAATTAAGTCGAATTTATATACAGTTAAAAGGTTAAATAGTTCAATACAAGGAAGCTAACGATATAGCCTGCGCATGACAGGAAGAAATGTTTTGTGACATCTATCAGTGACTGTGCGAAAGTTATTAAAAAAATATTTTGACCATCAAATTGTAAGATTCTTCATACTTCGAGGGGGCTAAAAGTTTTCGCCACATTACATATTTTTTTGCTTTTTCGACTGTTATGGTATATACAGAGTGTCTAAAAAAAACGCTATGGAAATTCAACTGGCTGTTGTGCATCACAAACTTAACTAAACAATTCAATTTTTACACAGGACGAAAGAGCTGTTATTTAGCTTTTCTATGATGTATTTTCTAAACCGTAAAGATGAGAAATGGCCATATACTCGTCAAATAAAAATTTTCGGTGGAAATCACATTCTTCCACCGTTGGGAATTGAAAATACATTAATTATGCAAAGTTAATCAGTCCAAAAGCACCGCGAGTCTGCTGCAAGGTACTTGTTTCGTAAAACGTTTTGATTACGAGTGTTCTCTGATTACGAGGGGTTAATTGAACCATGTTTAATGCAATAATGGACGTTCTTATGGTCTCACTAAGACGAAGATTGACGAGTTGAGCTTATTTTAGATAATTTAACATTCAATTTTAATTCCCTCTTGGAAATTGTTTATGTTTCGTTATCCATACAATTCCCAACGGTGGAAGAATGTGGTTTCGACCGGCAATTTTTATTTGACGAGTATGTGGCCATTTCTCATCGTTACGATTTAAAAAGAGTATCATTGAAAAGCTAAATAACTGTTATTTTGCCCTATGTAAAAATTGAATTGTTTAGCCACGTTTATGATGCACGACAGCCTGTTGAATTTCCATAGCGTTTTTTTTTAGACACCCTGTATTTCTTGCTTTTCAATTTCTCTCCCCCATTTTTTTGTGCCAGTGTTCAAACCACTGTCACCAATTTATATATTGTCTTCTTTAGCTTGCGGCTGTCATGCTGATGGATCACTTGGTGTGTCATGTGATGAGAATGGTCGCTGTGAATGTCGACCGGGGGTACTTGGGGTGAAGTGTGATCAATGTGGGGAAAATCGCTTCAATCTGTCTGCCGGATGTACTCGTAAGTACGACATCATTAATACTATGCCACTGAACTAGGACCAATGAATGATTCAAGCTATATAGACTAAATTTTGATCTAGGCAAGAAGAACAAAATCCATAGGCGCAGCTAGAAAGAGCATGTTAAAATTAGTAAAATTGCAAAGTTTGGTTGCGAAATGTTGTAAAATGAGGAAGATATAGCCATGGGAAATTTGCAAATTTTGTATTAATTTGTATTACGCGCGGGAAAATGCATCATATTTAGGCCGATAGTGGTGCATTTTCCCGTGCGTAAGGGACCGGTCATTATTTATGGCGGGGGGT
>CACRXK020003622.1:0-35295 GCA_902702795.2 Paramuricea clavata | reverse complement strand
CGGTGGGAATCGAACCTACGACCTTTGGAATACTAGCCCAATGCTCTGCCAACTGAGCTACGCGGTCTGGTCGGTTCGAGTATGTGATATTTCGGAACAGAATCTAGTTCCTTCGATATCAATGTTATCTAATAATAATCATGTTGGAAGGGCCTTGGACTGGATCTTGGTTAACTGGGTAGACTAAGCGCATCTGATTGGTTAACTGGGTAGACTAAGCGCATCTGATTGGTTAACTGGGTAGACTAAGTGCATCTGATTGATTAACTGGGTAGATCAAGTGGATCTGATTGGTTAACTGGGTAGACTAAGCGCATCTGATTGGTTAACTGGGTAGACTAAGTGGATCTGATTGGTTAACTGGGTAGACTAAGTGGATTGGGCTAGTATTCCAAAGGTCGTAGGTTCGATTCCCACCGTGGTCAGGCATATTTTTCAAGCTTGCCCGGTGTGGATATACACTCAGAGTAACATCAGAAGCATCATATTCACCTGAGTACATTACACCAACACAGAAAAAACATCAAAATCATCCCGCCTTCCGTCCCGTCCTGGCGAACAGGGATCATGTAAACAACCCTTAAATTTTACAATTTACGTGTGTTAAATATAGGCGAACAGAAGGAGAAATTATCGAAGCTTTGTAAAGCCTCCACAGATCTTACGATACTTTTAAACACAAAGTTCGAAGGCATCTTTTGCTATAAACTCAAGATAAGACTTATACCTGTTGATAATAGTGTCTCAGTCTGGCTGCATCACGATCAAAATGACGATTCACTGGTCTAGGCTTTTCCTCCCGAACGTTTTCGCTACTTGAAGAGGAACCCATATTTGACAACAACTATATATAAGGTACATAAATCAACGTTAAATTGTGAGATTTCCATTGTTAACTAGTTTTGAAAATTTAATATATATAGGATATTGTAATTGTGTATAATGGAGAACGGTTCAAACATGCGGAGTTAATAGCGTTATCTAGTACTGCAGCCTAAATAAAGCTGTGGTATAACACTCGATCAAGAAGAGAGGACTTTCAGTTTAGGGGCTGTTTATTTACAAGGTCCAAAAAAATTGAATAAATTCACTCATATATTCGATTAATTTTACTCAAAATTGTGGAGTGACTCTGGATGCGTTATTTTACTTTTAATTAAAACTTAAAAGTTTTTGAATGAAAATTCTCAGGGACTTTTTGCAATGTGTGAACCAAATAGGTCCATGGATTTCATATGTGAAAATTACTCCTATAATTCTATGACACATCGATACATATATGGAAGTTTCACTTGCGTGGACAAGAGTTGTCATACGGAACTTATTTAAAATTGAGAGCCGATTAAAGATTTGCTTTTATACTTACATTGAAATAATTTCTATCTTCTAATGGCCATCAATTTCGTCCATGGCAGTTTCAGCTGTAGTCTTGAATTCGAACGGTGTACGTTTAAACATGTAGAAAGTATATACAACATGCTTGCAATAAGCATATTAATATATTTCAAGCGTTTATACTCCACTGCCACCTGTAATAAAGACACCGCGCCCTGATGCATCGAATGCTGGTTGTCAAAATAGCTCATTGATATCTTGATCATTTTGGAAAACAATAATTTTGAAATTGCTTTCAAATAGGAGAGAAACTATGAAAACTATGGCTCTTTTACAAGTGAATATATAGGGAATTGTGACTTGCAATAAATTTTGTTACGTTTGGACATTGTTGGCAATGTTTATAATTGTTAAACATTGTTTCCTAGCCATGTCTTCCAAAGATGGGCAAACCAGGAAACATTGTTTCCTAGCCATCTTCCCTAAAGGTGGACAAACCAGGAAACATTGTTTCCTAGCCATCTTTCCTTAAGGTGGACAAACCAGGAAACATTGTTTCCTAGCCATCTTCCCTAAAGGTGGACAAACCAGGAAACATTGTTTCCTAACCATGTTTTCACATTGTTTCCTAACCATCTTTCCTAAAGGTGGACAAACCCGGAAACATTGTTTCCTAGCCATCTTTCCTTAAGGTGGACAAACCAGGAAACATTGTTTCCTAGCCATCTTCCCTAAAGGTGGACAAACCAGGAAACATTGTTTCCTAACCATGTTTTCACATTGTTTCCTAACCATCTTTTCTAAAGGTGGACAAACCCGGAAACATTGTTTCCTAGCCATCTTTCCTAAAGGTGGACAAACCAGGAAACATTGTTTCCTAGCCATCTTCCCTAAAGGTGGACAAACCAGGAAACATTGTTTCCTAGCAATGTTTTCACATTGTTTCCTAGCCATCTTTCCTTAAGGTGGACAAACCAGGAAACATTGTTTCCTAGCCATGTTTCCCAAAGGTGGGCAAACCAGGTAACATTGTTTCCTGGCCATCTTTCCCAAAGGTGGCAAACCCGGAAACATTGTTTCCTAGCCATCTTTCCTAAAGGTGGACAAACCAGGAAAGTTTCCTAGCCATGTTTCCCAAAGGTGGGCAAACCAGGTGACATTGTTTCCTGGCCATCTTTCCCAAAGGTGGGCATACCAGGAAACACTATTTCCTATAGCCATGTTTCCCAAAGGTGAGCAAATCAGGAAACCGTATTTCCTATATTTTTTCCAGATTGAAAACTTACAAAGGTGTGTCTGCAACGTTGTCGATCGCAACACGGAACAACCAGCTGCCGTAAATATATACAACGGGCTTAATTTATGCAAAAAACTGCAATTTTAAATTTGTTTATGTCTATGTAGAATTTGAAGCGTATTGCATTTGAATGCTATATAATGGGTATATTCCTGTCCATTACTAACAGCAGCAACGAATTAACGAAATCGCAAAAGTTGTATCGCATTAATGAAAGCAATGAGGTAATGAAACTACATATTTTCATTTAAACTTTAGATAAAATTTTTCAAGGAATAAACTTCGGCCGACAATGCATGTCTGATACTGATTTTGTCATTTTGACATACGCCGAAACGTTGGTAAAAGTTATTGAGGAAGGCCAAAACTTATTTAATATAAAGAAAAAAAGTATAATTATATCTCACTTTTGCCTCAAAGCTTAGTTTAAAGTCGAATAGTTAAACTTTGTATATTTCAAAGGAAACCGCACTGCCAAGTTGTGTAGTGAGTCTGTTTTAAAGTCACAATTTATATTAATCATGTTCAGATATCAGCTTAGAAATTTATTGAGCGTATACTAATAAAAATGCTTTTTTAACATGCAATTTAACATTGGAAAACCAGTCTTCTTTTACAATATAGTTAATACGATTTCGGAGAGTTATGTTTTAAATTTTGAAGCTCGTTGATTCGAAATGCAAACAAACTCAAGTCATTTGCATATAACCGAATGGGCCACCTGTTTCGGATGCCAGTCAAAGCACGTACTTGGTATCTTGAAACGAATAAAGAAGAATTAAAATAGCGATACATTTCATAACAATATTAATCTCGAACGGAAGAAAGCTTCGGATGGATAGGGATACAACTACCTGAAAAATACAAGGAGAACTCCGACGTTTCGTAAGAAGGCGCTTCGTCGATAAGTTGAGCCTTGGGCAAACTAGGAAACATTGTTGCGGAAACATTGTGATTCTCGATGTTTCCGCAAGTGTTTCTGTGTTTGCCCACCCGTGGAAACATCGTTGCAGAAACACAATTTGCTTCCCGAGAAGCAGAAATGTTTCCTATCAAATTCGGAAACATTTCATGTTTCCCATGCAAGTGCGATTTTTGTTGCGGAAACATTGTTTCCTAGTGTTTGCCCACCTTGGGAAACATGGCGAAACATTGGCAGGAAACAATGTTTCCGCAACAATGTTTCCTAATTTGCCCAGGGCTTTAGTAGAAAATGGACCATTTGCATTATATACTAAATTTTGATCTAGACAAAAATTTCATCACAGCTTGAAAGAGCATCACAAAATTAGTAATATTCCAAAGTTTCGTTGCGAAATGTTGTAAAATGCGGATAATATAGCCTTGCGAAATTTTCAGTCATTTTGTATTACAAACGGGAAATTGATGCCCCAACACCCGATTGGGCTGCCAATTTCCCGTGCGTAATACAAAATGACTGAAAAACGGCAAACTTCGCAAGGCTATATTATCCGCATTTTACAACATTTCGCAACGAAACTTTGGATTATTACTAATTTTGTGATGCTCTTTCAAGCTGTGATGACATTTTTGTCTAGACTTGTTTAGATCAAAATTTAGTCTATAATGCAAATGGTCCATTAACGTCTTTGTAGAGGAAACTAACTTCCCGATGCCTTAGTTCGAAACGTCGAAGTTCTCCTTGTATTTTTCAGGTAGTTGTATCCCTACATTACAGTCAATCCACAGCTTTCTCGTAACAATATTCCCTATATATTGACTTTGACCATTATATACAGCTAATTCAGAAAAGGTTGCCCTTCGAAACTCTAAACATTTAACCTTAAACTCTACGCGCTAAAAGGGCAATGAGAACACACAGTGTTTGTCGTATTTAGTCTGAACGATTTAATTCTCATAATCCTTGTGCATACGGCCCAGATTTACGATGGAGAGCTTTCCCATTGCACTTTTCAACTTCGAAATGGGCAAAATCGCGCTGTTCTAAGCCAAAGAGAGCTGAGGAATGGGTAAAATTACTCTGTTCTGAGCCAGAAAGAGTTGAGGAATTGTTTATTTTGTATAGGTCATCGTGGACCCAGTTGACTTCACAAATTTTGTCAAAACGTTTCGTGTGCTACTGGGCAAGAAAGAGGACATCCAGATAGAATTACGAAATCTTGTGTTGGAATGGAAAAGTCGCTTGAGAAATGACCAAAACACGCAAGAGATACGAACGCAAGCCTATGAACTTATCGACACCATAGAAAGCCTTCACGACGAGCAAGATATGCTTTTAGAAAGTGAAAATAAAAAATTGGAACTTATAGTTAGGGAATGTGCTATGGATAATGGTGGATTTCATAGGATTTCGGGGGACATTGGTAGGGTAGCTATGGATAAACATGATCATGTGTCGAATAATGGCGGTGGTTCTCGTAGGGTATCAGGCGACTTTGATACGGTAGCTATGGATAAACAGGGAGATCTATCACAGAGTAACGTGGGTTTGCAAGGTACAAGAAGGGATAATTCAAGCAATGGTGGAGATTTCACTGATATGCATAAAGAGATATCCCGAAGACAACAGTACTTACAGATGTTTAATAATCAAAGTACGATAGCGTTAAAGCGAGCGCTACTCGATATCGAAGCTTGTAGAAAGATGGTGGATTATAGTAAGGATTTTGTTGACAATATGAATAATTCCGAGGAGGTTTCGAGCAGGAGTGAAAGTAGTGAAGGCTCCTTTCCCCATCCTGTGTAATATATGGCTGAGCACAATTACTGTGTACTTGTTTAAAGTTTTGGCAAGGAAGCACGCCAGTAAAAAACTTCCATTTACCAATTTATTTTTCACTTACAAGTGTTTATTTTTGCATCGCCATTTTGAATACTTAATCAATAATTACGACGGCGTTCCGAACACGCGCCGAACAATTTCCGGCATTTAAAATAACGTATACATCACTTGAATGTGGTTTAGATATTTCATTATGTTTTTTTAATAAACTCTTCGGTTTCTTGTTTAGATTCCATGTTGTTTTGCTTCCGAAAGTATGTTGTTTAATTATTATGTTATATAAACAATTAATGTTGATGAAACAATATAGATCAATATTAATTGTCAGTTTCAACAATAATGTTCATTCGTGACATATTAACCCAACGATATTGCAAAATTTGAATCTTTGTAAAAATAGGATTTGTGTTTTGCTGGAGTGATATTTACAATGTAAACTGGATTGTTTGAGGTAAAGGCCTGGGTGTCAACACCATATAGATCGTTTGCACTCATTCCCCAGGGACCAACTCAACAAAAGCAATGGCGGCTATGTTGGTGTTCCAGACAAAAGAGTCTAATTAAAATTCTTTTGAATTGGAACACCAACATGGCGGCTGTGACGTCATGTGTAAACGCTCTCTATACGAACTCTTACCATTACTGGTTATTACAGATTCTCCATATTGTAAATTAGTAAAAAAACATGTTTAATATTTACCATTAATGATACTTTAATTGTTCCTGTGCACAGGAACACACCATTATTGGTAATTATAATATAGCATTTGTAAATTCTGAACGCTGATTGGCTAAGAGCCATGTTGATATAACTCGATGTCAACACGGAAACGTCGGAAAATTTCTTTCTTTATGTTTCTTTGTGCTATATTATAAAACAAATATAAAACATTTTTTCCGTATTGATATATAGTTATATCAACACTCGTGGAAATTGGGAAAACTCGACGAAATTGTGTGAAAACACTCCGCCCTTCGGGCGTCGTGTTTCCACACAATTTCTCGTTTTCCCAATTTCTACTCGTGTTGATATAACTATATATCAACACGGAACATGTTTTATATTTGTTAAATATTAAACATCATGGTTTTTACCAATTTACCATATGGGAAACCTATAACAACCTACAATGGTAAGAGTTCAGTTTTTACATTGATAATATACATGCTAAATCTTTAAAAACCATTCAAAACCCATATATGGAAAAATTTTCCTGTGGGTATTAAATGTCCAGAATTTATAGAGGTGCACTGGATAAAGCTTTTGTAAACCGGCCGCGAGCGAGATGCCTTGCCGGGTAACTCGCCTCCATACAAACAGGTCTGTAAAGGATACAAATCGTGAAATGCCAAAGTAATTTCCACTTCACAAGCACTTGGCTCGCCAGGCTGGGCATTTTCCACGTGGAACACGTGATTGTGTTGTGGTGACGATGGATTCAAATTGCAGCATTTTCCCAGAAGGAACAATGCACGCGATGACTCAAAGGCAAAGTCGACTACACTCTATGGTGTCTTTGATGATCAAGGTGTGGTAGTATTGTTAATATATTGTAGCAGTTCGTCGCAATATCTGAAACAGAGAAATACGCCTTATAGGGCCTGTGTGTTCACATGATGCCCAGCTAACCGGGGGAAACTCACCTGCAGTGTGAGATCTGCATGTCCTTTGTTAAAGTGGCTCCCTACAGTTTTTAAGCATGGGACTGGTAACGAAATTCACGTCAGCAAAAATTTAATTTGACCGCGCAAGGTTTGCAATGCAATAACTTTTTTCCCTTCATTTAGTTTTTCTGAAATTTTGTATTTTAAAAGTACTAGTCATTTATTGCAATATACTCAATTTTTAAAAAATTCTATAAACCGTTTTTGTGGAATAAAGTTTGCGTAATATCTCAAAAACTGAATTTATAACCCTGTCTAATTTTTTGATTAATCTCCCGCTAGATATTCCCTTTATACCAACAAAATTTCAGAAACTTTGACCGAAGCAAATTTTAATACATTCATTTTTAGTCCAAAATTTGATCTTTGTCTGCTGTCGCTTACGCCACATTGTTACCATAGCAACACCCAATTTGCTTCTTTCGAACGATTATGCTTGAAGTATAAAGATTACGTAAGCGTTTCTACTTCCAAAAAAATCCCCATCTCACATCAATAGCAAATACATTGCGTCATTGTGAAGACCTTATTTTTCGCTGCTGTTTCTTTACAACTGTAGGGAGCCACCTTAACGCATGCAAAATTTAATTTGTGTTCATATCAGAAACGAGCCAGCCTGGCTACACATGTAAAAACGCACAAGTTTGTTACAAGTCTGTTCACAAGCTGTTAACAAGATGTATTCGCACTGCTTATCACAAGTTGTCAACAGGTTTGGAACAACTTGTTGACAACTTGTAACAACCTTGTCGAAATTATCAGACTTGTTGCAAGGTTCTTCTGACAAGTCTGTGACATGCTTGGTATAACATGATTGTAACATCCTTGTTATAACATGGCTGTAACAAACATGTTAGAGCAAACTTGTAACAAGGCTGATAATGCCATCAAGCTTGTTACAAGTTGTTAACAGCTTGTTCCAAACTTGTTACAACAAACTGGAACAAGCAGTGCGAGCACAACTTGTTGACAGCTTGTGAACAGACTTGTAACAACTTGTTTGCAGACTTGTTACAAGCTGTGCGTTTTTACGCGTGCAACCTTGTTATATCATGGCTGTAACAAACTTGTTAGCACAATCTTGTAACAAGGCTGATAATGCCATCAAGCTTGTTACAAGTTGTTAACAGCTTGTTTCAAACTTGTTACAACAAACTGGGAACAAGCAGTGCGAGCACAACTTGTTGACAGCTTGCGAACAGACTTGTAACAACTTGTGCGTTTTTACGTGTGTAGGTGAGATCACAGCTTGTAACAAGCTTGATGGCATTATCAGACTTGTCACAAGGTTGTTCTAACAAGTCTGATACAGTCATGATGAACAAGAATGCTACAAGGTTGACCACACAAGGTTGTAACAATATTGTTATATCATGACTGTATCGGACTTGTTGGAACAATCTTGTAACAAGCCTGATAATATCAACAATGTTGGTACAAATTGTTAACAGCTTGTTCCAAACTTGTTGATAACTTGGGACAAGCAGTGCGAACACAACTTGTTGACGACTTGTTGGCAGACTTGCTACAAGATGTGAGATTTTTACGTGACTGTGTACCTAGAGCAGCGACTGCATGTACAGTATATGATAGCATAAGTAGATATAAAAACCTTGAAACTCTGTGTTTATGTTGAACCAGCTTGACTTGTTCCTTCATTATGGAGGGACTGATATTACTTGCCTCTTTTAAACATAACAGTACCCCTTCCTAGGAAAGACAAACAAAAAGTCAGGCAGATAGAGGATACAAAATGAATAAAAACTCACCATATCGGGGGGCAATTCCATTTTGCGAAGGAGCCCACAAGACATTTGAAACGCCACCGACATACAGAAATGTACCTACTGGCCTTAGAGGCACAAGATGAAGGCAAAATAGAATTGCCCTCTGTTTAAGGTACCTGGATATGAGATGAAGAGTCATCCAAATGTACCAACAATCCTTTAAACATCGCTTCAAGGTGAAGTTTATATAGATCTTTATCATAATCTGACGGGAAAGCTCTATAAACATACAAAACAATTTCTTATTAAAATACAAAACAATAGATACTCCGAAAATTGAAAGCATTTTTCAAAATGCATTTTTTTTCAAAATGCTTTCAATTTTCGGAGTATCTATTGTTTGGTATTTTATCAAAATACTCAGTGGTTCCCGTAATTTCTTATTATTAACAGAAGTGCAGCTATATAAACGTCAACTGTTCTTTGAAACGTATCATACCTGAAGAAAGCCAATAATGTTTTGGTGACAAACACCCTAATTTCATCGCTGCTATCATCCATTCTCTTCAATAGTTCAGGATACAGTGAATGCAGGAGATCAACTGAAAAATGGCAACAAAAAGGCAGATGATATTTTTGCTGTGTTGGTGTAATGTACTCAGGTGAATAAGATGCTTGTGTAACAGAGTAACATCACACAAGCAAAAAGGCAGATATTTTAAGGTCCAAGCGCCTGTAGTTAAAGGCCCTGTCACACTATTGCGTGTCGTGCTAGGGTATGCCAGCGTATGAAAAATATCACTCATACGCTGGAAAACGCTGACATACGCTAGGGGTGCGTTAGGCATAGGTTGTATACGTTTCAAGCACGGTCGCATACGGTGGCATACGCTGAGGCAAAACCTTTTTTTAAAGGCCCTGTCACACTATTGCGTATGAGAGAAACGTATGAGAAGCGTATGAAAATTAATGAAATAATTTTCATACGCACAAAAATCCTTTAAATGCCAGCGTATGAGTACCGTACATCTGGCGTACCTCTAGCGTATTCAGCGTGTGCCTAGAGTATGCTTATCGTATAAAGCATACGTCCGATACGCACAAAATTTTTGAACATGCTCAAAAAAAATTTTCTGCCTCGCCGTATGCCAGCGTATACCACCGTATGCGACCGTACTTGAAACGTATACAACCTATGCCTAACGTACCCCTGGCGTATGTCAGCGTATACCGGCGTATCAGCGTATGAGTGATATTTTTCATACGCTGGCATACGCTAGTACGATACGCAATAGTGTGACAGGGCCTTTAGCAAGCTTAAAGATTTTGTGCGTATTCGGACTTATGGTTTATACGATAAGCATACTCTCGAATACGCTAGAGGTACGTGTGTACACACGCAAAAATCTCACATCTTAGCAAATTGTGTTCGTCAACAAATTGTGTTCGCACTGCTTGTCCCAAGTTGTCAACAAGTTTCGAACAAGCTGTTAACAACTTGTAACAAGCTTGATGGCATTATCAGACTTGTTGCAAGGTTGTTCCAACAAGTCCGATACAGTCATGATATAACAATATTGTTACAACCTTGTGTCGTCAACCTTGTAGCATTCTTGTTATATCATGACTGTATCAGACTTGTTAGAACAACCTTGTAGCAAGTCAGATAATGCCATCAAGCTTGTTGCAAGTTGTTAACAGCTTGTTACAACAACTGTAATATCATGTTTGCGTGAATTTCTATTGTTCTATTGTGCTGTATTAGTAACTAATTCACTCGCCTACTCAAATGTACAGGTCGTATTAGAACTAATACGACCTCAGTTGACGTCACTACGGGTCGTATTAGTATTACCACATCACCTGGAAAGTTTGAGCAAAATTACAGTCACAAAATTATGACATACTATAACGCTCCGCCGACATCATTGACAGTGTCTGAACACTGATTTGGGTGAAATTCACGCAAAAATAATATTACAAAGTAATATCATGAAATGAGGAGTATTAGTCATTAAATCACCCGCTCGACTCGGGTCATTTATTAAAATTCCCTCGGGCCTACGGCCCTCGGGAATTTTAATAAATGACCCTCGTCGAGCGGGTGGTTTAATGACTAATACTCCTCATTTCATGATATTACTTATAATAAACAAGCAGTGCGAACACAACTTGTTGACGGCTTGTTGGTAGACTAATTGTAACAACTTGTTTGCAGACCTGTAACAACTTGTGCGTTTTTACATGTGTACAAGGTTACCACTCGCAACTTGTTGACAAATCGTTGAATTGCAGGGGCCGGTTGTATAAAAAAGTGATTAAAGTTAACTATAGTTAGTGGAAACGTCATCCAATAAGAAGCGCGTATTTGAGAGTTAATCACTATTTAACTACAAACTAGTGATTAAAAAAGTGATTAAGAGTTTTATACAACCGGCCCCAGGATGATAACAAGTTGTTGGAACAACTTGTAACAAGTCTCATATATACAATCATGATATAACAAGAATGTTACAAGGTTGACGACACGAGGTTGTAACAATATTGTTATGTCATGACTGTTCGGACTTGTTGGAACAACCTTGCAACAAGTCTGATAATGCCATCAAAATTGTTACAAGTTGCTAACAGCTTGTTCCAAACTTGTTGACAACTTGGGACAAGCAATGCGAACACAACGTGCTGACTTGGCTTGTTGGTAGACTTGCTACGAGATGCGACATTTTTGCGTGTGTAGTAGCAAGTTGTCAACAAGCCGTTGACAACTTGTCAACAAGCTGGGAACAAGCAGTGCGAACACATCCTGTTGACAAGTTGTTGGAACAGCATTGCTACAAGTCTGCTGCAGGTTTGTTGCAACTTGTGTGTTTTTACGTGCGTACCTACCGTTATAATGATCTTTGCAAAGCGTCAATAATTTCTCTAAAACTTGAGAGGTAATTGACCTCGTTGTTGGGCTGTGATCATCCAGACACGAGATAATCTGCATGATAAAAAAATGAACAAGAAATGAACAGTTTTGCTTTGTCTAACCAACTCGATACAAAATTACCTTTTGGTTAAACGGTACCGGATTGAATACTTAAATCACAATACAATAACAAAAACTTGCGAGTTTTTACAACGAGTAGTTACCTGCGTCAAAAGATCTTTCAATGTGCTATTGCAAGTCTCGACGGGTAACAGATCAGCATGAAGTATTGCCCATAAAGTAGATATTGCGGCCGTACGTATAGCAATGGCTACCCTAGTGAGAATCAATTACAACAGTCGTGTTAATACAAATACATCATGGATAATGATTTAGTTCGTAATCCAGACATTTTATGCCACAAAACATTTGGTCTGAGTCTAAGTCAGGTCACAAGTCATTTGGTCTGAGACCAAGTCAAGTCACAAATCATTTGGTCTGAGGCTAAGTCAAGTCACAAGTCATTTGGTCTGAGACCAAGTTAAGTCACAAATCATTTGGTCTGAATCCAAGTTAAATTACAAGTCATTTGGTCTGAGTCCAAGTCAAGTCACAAGTCATTTGGTCTGAGACCAAGTCAAGTCACAAGTCATTTGGTCTGAATCCAAGACAAATCACAAATCATTTGGTCTGAATCCAAGTCAAATCACAAATCATGAGTCTGAGTCTAAGTCAGGTCACTTGGCGTGAGTCTAAGTCAAGTCACTTGGTCTGAGGGAGTCCTAACATACCTTCCAGCTTTCCACACAAGATTTGGTATTATACAATCAACGAGAACTGTCCGGGAATGCTGTGGAAACTCGCTTGTGGAGTTGATGGTGTTGGCAGAGTCCACTGATAGTTTTGATAACAACGAGAAAAACCTAAACACCAGTTGCGAGAAGGTGTATTAGCTTTCTGAGATGTAGCGAAAGCTTGGAATGAGGGCCCAAGGCGTTAGTAGGGCAAACTCCTCCACTGTTACTGCAGAAGAGGAAACTGGAGTACCCAGATTTAAACGGACTTTATTCAGACTGGATTGTTCTACCAGTTCCTCATATCATGCAGTTCTAAACTGTTCTCCATGAAGGTCCAGTAAGAGATTCTATCCCTTTTTGTGGGGAGGTAGTAGATGGGTGTGTATGGGAAGGGAAGGAGGTAGGTGGGTATCCTTTATTATGTAGGGAGGTGAGTATCCCTTATGTAGGGAGGTAAGTGAGTATCCCTTACCACGTAGGGAGGTAGGAAGGAAGGAAGGTGGGTATCCCTTATTAAGTAGGGAAGTAGGTGGGTGGGAAGGTAGGGAGGAGGTGGGTAAGGAGTTAGGTGGGTAGGAACGTAGGTGGGTATCCCTTATTAGGTAGGGAGGCAGATGGGCAGGAATTAAGTAGGTGGGTAGGAAGGTAGGTGGTATCACTTATTAGGTAGGTGGTAGGGGTGGATAGGTGGCCCAATGTTGCTGAAGGATGATAAAACAATAAGGACCGTATTCTTTATTGGTCTGGAAAAATTCTGCGATATTTGATACAGCCAGTTTAAAAGCTTTCTACTCACATGCGACCGATGTGGCATGAATCACATCCCGGTCACAGATCTGAAAGGCATATGCACTGAACACTGTGCCTCGAACACCACTAGTGTTGAGAAATATGACCAAACTTACTTTAGCCTTAACTCCGGGTCTTTTTCTGGATTAAGGCAAACTGTGACCATGGGTACGATATCTGAAAGTAATGTTCCAACGACAGGACCCGCATTCAGCAGTAGCGTATTAAACAATAATCTGGATGAGGAGTGACTTGTCCATGATGTATGACTTTCCTGAACAAAAAATAAGGGGCATGGTAAGCCTGTTTTCCACTAGGCTAATAAGCTCGATATTTACCCATAGGCTATACCGTATGCAGGCATCACCCAGTCAGAGCTCGACAACTGGACTCTGCAGCTCAGTTGCAGGTTCGATTCTTGCCAGAGGGCTTATAGTTGTATTTTTCCCAACTGCTCCTGGTTTGTTCTAAAACTGTACATAATCTTCAGTTCGCAATTTCCATCTACAAAATTCCTCTATCCAACGAGATACCAAAAAATCTCGACTTCTGTGCTAGCATATTTTGTTTTGTGTATATTTTCTAATTTAAAGATGATCACCTATGTAGAAACTAATTGTTCTTAGGGCAACTTTCTGCATATTCAAATGATGATTGAACAGTTGAATATTTTGATGTGCATATTCTCATTCTTATTGATCGCCTTTACGCGTTGGAGTTACATAGATAAACATACCTTTAGTTTTTCAATAACGTCTTTCGTATGAAGCTTATAAAGATCTCTTGCGCCTTCAAATTGTAAGTTAACAGCTATATTCTTGAGGCAATTTCTAATCTAGAAAGAAAGTAGATCGCCTGGTCTGTTAAAGTGCCGCAGTCATAAAAATTTATCCGTCAAATTTCGGTCTTAATAATGGGCCATTCATTTCATATGCGCACTACTCCTCCTCTATATTGACAGGTATGGATATCCAATGGGGGAGGAAAGGTTTTCACCTTAAATTTTCCTAGGAGGTAGGTTGAGAGTTTTTCAAAAAATATGTGTGTGTTTTAGTGATATCGAAGGAGGAAACTGACTCACTGTTTAACACTGACTCCCTCAAACATTTATTACAAATCCTTTAAAACTTAGAATTTATTTATGCAAAATTCCTACTGTGATCACAGAAACTTTGATAGTGTAAACCAATCTTTACAAAACACATCACCTACCTTTTCATCAAACATTCCTTCTCGTTGTAAAGACATAAGGTGGAGAACAACGATAAACAACTGCAGACTGTATTGCGCACATTGTTCACCGGATTTAGACGTGATTATTTCAACCAAACACAATAACTGTTCTTGGTTGTCTGCGCTCTCTGTATCACAGACATCTGGAATGACTACGGCATCACAAACAACCTGATAACAAACACACAGAATCATGGACAGAAATAACTGCGGTGGCACAATCGTCAGAGAAAGCGCATTTCACCTCTGAGATCGTGGGTTCGATTCCCGCTGGGGACTCATGACACTTATGTGAAAAGAGTCCGACAACGCTCTACCAAAAGTCGTGACTTTCCTCCGGTGGGAACAGGGTGGGTTGGGATTACCACTAACTGACCCTTCCACAGTAACTGTGCTCCATGATCAGACATGAGTCATAAGGTGGCTGCCATGCAGAGGCGGCCTTAGCAAGCCTTAGTCGACTGGATTACGTTTCAGGATCAGGAATAACATTTCAGGATCAGGAATAACATTTCAGGATCAGGAATAACATTTCAGGATCAGGAATAACATTTCAGGATCAGGAATAACATTTCAGGATCAGGAATAACATTTCAGGATCAGGAACGTTGAGCTGCATCATTCGCAATTCAGCTTAGCTCTCAGCTGCAAGTAATGATGATCGCACCAACCATAGCCCTGGCCAGAGGAGGTACAGGGGGATGCTATTTTTCATGATACAGCAAGAAATAATACAGACAAAATGAGATACAGTAATTTGAGCAATAACATGATCATATGCGAACTGTGAACAACAATTACAATTCAAATACAGTATTTGATGGGCGGGCGGCACACATGACCGACACAACTCGGCACCAGAGCTGGCAGAGCACCCCCCTACCAGATCATGCCGGATCCATCCCAGCTTACTTGCAGCTGTCGGATAAGCTGAATTGCGAAGGACGGAACTTAACCTGATGCGAGGAGATCGTAGTAATGAACCGAAAAGGGCTTCTTCTTGTTTGGGGATGGTCAAACTTAATTGTACAATTATACTGATGATGTCCAGGTACCTACTGATTTTAGGGGGGGGGGGGGCAGTAGTCGAGTTCGTTATATCCTTGTTACATTTCACTGTAATACACTGTGATACTTAATCCCAACCTTTTCATCGATTATCATTGAAAAAAATATTTTACCTTTAAATGTGGCTTTATTCTCTCGTCCGAAGTTCCTTTCACCGTGGCTGTCAATATTTTGAGAACACTTGCAGTTTGTTGAGTTGAGGTGGTACTAGCTGATGTGAGATGTGGAAGGCAAAGTTTCAAGTACACTGCAGGTTCCACGTGTTGTCCTACCAGTTCAGCACTTGCTAGAACCTTACACGAAAACATACACGAGTTAATTGTTTATACCATAAATGACATCTCACAAATGTAGGCAGTATTCGAGTGTCAACCATTGTGCAAATCTACGAAGTCTAACAAAAATATAGTAACGTATACAGGGGTGGAAAAAAATAGGCGAGCACGCGAGCACTTCTCGCAGGAAATGTTAAACAGCCGGAAATGTTAAACAACAGGAAATTCGTTTGAATGAAGATTTGCTATTAAAAATTTGAAGGAAACCTTAACACCCATGATGTCCCACTATTGGTGCAACAACATATAGGTTGATGCAGACATTATTCCTTGAATTTAAAACCATGGTCAGCTAGAACACTATATGTTTATATGCATATGTAGATTTAGCACAAAAATACTCCGTTGGTCTGCAGGAATTTTTTGTCTCCAGGTTGTGCTCCCAGGAAGAAAATTCCCCTTTCCTGCCCTGAACGTATACATTGTGGGGCCATTGTGAATTCAAAAGAGTCAAAGTGAACTTGTCGTTCATGAGGAGTTTCAAGGGTACATAGTACACATTATTCTGTCCGGTAAAAATCGGAAACGTTCCATAGATGCTTAATAACATCACAGAACATAGTGTGTCAAGATATGATGGTCTGGAAACCCGCCAAACTTCAAAGCTACAAAATAGAAGACCTTTGTTTGATGTTGAACTGTACCTCACCACACACAAATCCTTTGTCTGAACTTCATTAAATATTACTCATCGTGGTTGCACGTTTCATCTCAGCTATCCCTATAGTGGGCGATTACTTCATTATATGAAAATACAATGAGCTCAATCATCGTGACCATGCACAAATTAACATAAACTCAGACAAAACACAATGACTTCTATTAAGTTTCCAGATCATAATATCTTGATAGAGTATGTCAAGATCTACTACTTCCAAATAATAACCAAGCCGACAACGTGCATATTAAGTTCGCAATATTATACCTCTTTGACCACACTGCTCTCCTCATCTCGACAGCCTTTATACAGTCCTCCTAACAAAGCTTCGATGTGCTGGGTGGCATTGTCTTCAGCATAATATAACATATGATATAACAACGAAGCTGCCTGAATACAGAGAATCATTGGTGAGTGTTTAGAATAGATCATGACCGGATGGGAGGTGTGGGGAGGTGCACTCCTCTCCTGAGATCGTTTTGCACCTCCTCTGAAAATTCAGGGGAGGGCCCCTGGGGAAAGGTCAATTTTAATTTTAAAAATATCAAACGTTTTAATACGAAGGACAAATTGATAAAACATGAGGATGAAAATTGAATGAGAAATTAGCAAAACTTCGTCTTGCTTTGCCGGGCAGATTAATTAAACTAAATATGTAATTAGCGCAATATAGAATTGTAGAATTTCTGCATGATGCACAACTTAATTCGCTGGCGGAAGTAACGAGTGTCCGAGTACCTGCGAATGGGTTTTGAAAAAAAATTACCAGGCTAAAACCCATAGAGAGGCCTGCGGAGTACCCTCCAGTTTAGTTTAGTTTATAGATAGACCATGCAGTATTACCTTTATTCTGGTGCCAGCAGTCCAATCTGTCATATCTCTCAAGATTGCAGGTAGAATTTTTGACAAATTCCGTTCAATCAATGCTCGACATCCCAGACATGGCCTGCTCTTACCTAGAGGAAGGTGTAAAATGATAAATGATAAATTAGCCAACCATGATAAATTAACCAACCATATTGCTTTATTTTGCTCACATGATAATACTGGATACCTGGTAAAGTATATTGATCCAATCCTAGGACTGGATTAAAATTAATTTAATCCTTGGACTGGATCAAAATTAATTCACCTCACTTTCAGTAGTGATTCATTCGTATGAGAGGTCATTGCAAATCCTCCAAATCGGACTGGACTAGATTTCTCACATTTTGATCTAGTCCAGCCTTCATGGTCGGATTTGAATTATATTACATCCTGTCATAAATATCTGCATGATTCAGTGCCTTTTTATAAGGAATTTTTACTGGGGGCAAAGGAAACTTTTATGTATCCTTTGATAAATATCTGATTCAGTGCCTTTTTAAGGTGTTTTCACTGGGGGCAAAGGAAAAGTTTTTTTCTTCCAAATAGGAAAAATTCTTCTTTCCATTCATTTTACAAATGAAATAATGTTCAAATGTCCAGCGCTGTGCAGTTCAAGTAAAGGCTGGTTTCTATCTCTATACCAACGTTTCTGTGATCAAATACAAATTTGAAGGATTTCTAAGAAACGCTCGAGGCCACTGACTCACTGTTAAACTACGAGTCAGTTCTCTCAAATATTGTTTTACAAATCCTTCAAAATTTAGAATTTACCCATGCAAAATTCCTACTTTGATCACAGAAACTTTGATAGTGTATATATGTAACACCTGTTTTTGGTAGTTATTAGTATATGCAGTTTCGAAAAACAACTCTAACATATAAATGAAAGATTGTCAATCAATTTCAAAATATATTTTAATTATACAGCGACATACACGTTTCATCTCACCGCTAAATCAAACACAAAAGTCGATCGTGTGTTAGGCTAAAACTTCTCATTAACTAAACTGACTTTATTTGCTCTGTCAGTTGTAAATTGTTCGCTTTAAAGGTTCAATAAGGACTGTTAACTAATAGAGACAGTGTTACTATGGGAGAAAACCTACACTAAACTGACTCTGTTTATACTTGATAGCCTTATCAGTTCCAAACTATTCTTTCTTGATGTTAAGTGGCTATTTATTAATGAGCCAGTTCCCAGTGATTCCAGAAAAGGAAACCTTAACTAAACTAACTTTATTCGTACTGGATAGTTTAGTTTAGTTCGTTGAAAGAGGCGAAAGTCCATAACCATTTACTGATGTCAATGTATAGGTAGCTCTTTCTCTTCAATTATTTTAAGATCTTGCATGAGTAGATCAGGTTCGACCAACGGGTCTCTCAGCTTGAAAGGCAAGCGTAATGCCTCAACAAGTACCTTGCTCTTGCAAGAGGTCCATTGCAAGAGTGCTCGGAGAAAGCCAACGGTTCAATAGTTTGCCGAAGAATACTTAATGGTCGGACAGTGATCGGAATCGTCGACATATTTTCATGCCTTTAATAATTTTCATTCCCTCGGTGCGTAAAATCTTGTTTTTCCAGTAAAAGATTAAGCAGTTAAATGTACCATTCATCGAGACTATGCTTTTACTCCAGAATCCTGCAATTGTTGCATTATCCAAAGTAAGTTCCTCCTTTTTCGATATTATCCTTAGTACAGCATAGACGAACGCTGGAATGCACAATAGCACCACAAAACAGGCGACCGCCAGCAAGCAACTCGATAGGTTTCTCAAGGACATCTGGGGCGATATTCTGTTGTTTTTACGACTTTTCCTGATGACTATGAATAATTTGTAGTTGATGAACAACATCGGAGGAGATAGAACAACAAATGAAATTATCACAAGAACTGCGTTGGAAATTACGAATTCGTTTACAGATAACAGCACAAAAGTTGCTTGGATAACACTTAGTATTGCATGAAGAATTAAAAGTCTTCCCTTTGTCACAGACGTGCGATGAAAGATAGGATAAGATGTCGCCAAATATCGATCAAAATTCATCACCAGAAGAGCGAGAAAAGAAAAGCCAACGAAAATATTTGACAAGCTTGAGGAAACATCCATCCACGAAGTGAATGCATCCAACCTTTCAGTTAGCCATAACATCGCGATAAGAGCCAACAATGGATTGCTAGTTAAAACCACGAGCAAATCGCAACAGGACAAAACCATTATCATGAAATAACACAATTTCTTTCGAAGTTGCACAGACCTCCGGAAACTGAGTATGACCAAGGTATTTAAACATATTCCTGAGAAAAAGAAGAATACGTTCACAATAAATATAAATGTGTAGTTGACAAAATCATTTAGCTCCATTGTCATCGACGTTTTGGACAAAATAGGCAAGCATAAACACAATATTATCCCATGACAACTAACATAGTAACGCTAATGTAATTTATTATGGAAATACCACCTGTATATTTCGACAGGCGCCGGCTGCTCCATTTCTATTCTATGATCTTTATAACACTATACTGGGACAACGTATAAGATTATAGGTTTCATTGATTATAAAAAATTTTTGCAGAGTGCGGAATGGAAAAGATGGAAATTGCCCGACATTATCATGGGCTTATTGACAGATGAATAGAAAGTAAATAGAAGGAACACGTCTCTTATACAGACACGCGGAATGGATCGATGATTCCATCATTCCAGCTAAAGACTAAATTTTGATCTAGGCAAGAAGAACAAAATCCATCCACCACAGCTAGAAAGAGCATGTTAAAATTCGTAAAATTGCAAAGTTTGGCCGCGAAATGGTGTAAAATGCGGAAAATATAGCCCTGCGAAATTTGAAAATTTTGTATTAATTGACCATTTGCGTAATAGACTAAATTTTGATCTCAACAAAAATTTCCTTACAGCTTGAAAGAGCATCACAAAATTAGTAATATTCCAAAGTTTCGTTGCAAAATGTTGTAAAATGCGGAAAATATAGCCTTGCGAAATTTGCAATTTTCAGTCATTTTAGATTACAAACCGGAAATTGACAGCCTCGAAGGGTTTGGGGCTGTCAATTTCCTGTTTGTAATCTAAAATGACTGAAAATTGCAAATTTCGCAAGGCTATATTTTCCGCATTTTACAACATTTCGCAACGAAACTTTGGAATATTACTAATTTTGTGATGCTCTTTCAAGCTGTGATGAAATTTTTGTCTAGACTTGTTTAGTTCAAAATTTAGTCTGTTACGCAAATGGTCAATTGTATTACCTGCGGGAAAATGGACCACATTTGGGCCGAAAGCGATGCATTTTCCAGTGCGTAATACAAATTAATACAAAATTTGCACATTTCGCAGGGGTATATGTTTTCCGCATTTTACAACATTTCGCAACCAAACTTTGCAATTTTACTAATTTTAACATGCTCTTTCTAGCTATGGTGATGGATTTTGATCTTCTTGCCTAGATCAAAATTTAGTCCATACCTGGAATCAGCCATTAAATGTAAAGTCAATCTTAAAAGGATACATTTAAAAAATACATAGAACTATTTACGAGTATTTCTGGGATTTAATTATTTGTAAGATACATCGAAAACTCATCACTCTACTGCATGCAATATGAACTTAATGAAACAAATTTGAATCTGTCATTCTATGACTATTGTAAACATTAATATTAAAATGTCAACTCGTACGCTTGTGACAACGACACAATATACATTTATGTACAAGTGGATGAGACTTAAATTATTCCTATTTACACGGCACGCAAATCAATTTAAGGTGGCTCAATACAGCTTTTTTAAAAAACTGGAAAACTCACGATTCAGATCCGTATTGTTGGATAATTATTAGGCTATACATGTTGAAAAACAAAAAGTACCTTACTGATATAAAACAACATCTAAAGAGTTTGAATTTTTGCACAAATGTTACGCAACTGCCTTTGCTATTTTTTTAAAACTGTCAACGTAATTCAATTTTTAAAAAACTGTATTGAGCCACCTAAACATGTTTCGACTCACTGTAACTTTAACTATATATGACTTTAAATCTCGATCTCAGATTGATTTGTGCATGTGATTTTTTATGTAGGTCTAAGCACATCTACCGCTAAGCCAAGTACAAAAGTCGATCGTGTGTTAGGCTAAAAACTGTTCAATATACTTAAACTGACTTTATTTATACTGGAAAGCTCTATCAGCCATAAGTTCTTTGCTTTAAAGGTTCAGTAAGGACCGTTTATTAATGGGGCCAGTGTTACTACGGGAGGAAACTAACTTTATTTATACAGGTCTATCAATTCCAAATTGTTTTTTCTTGACGTTCAGTAAGGACATTCATTAATGAGCCAGTGGCCCAGTGATACCAGAAAAGGAAACCTTAACTAAACGAATTTTCTTTATACTATAGGTAACTCTACCAGTTCTAAATTGTTCCCACAAGAGCTAAGAGGTCCATTGCAATGTAATGAAAAAACCATGCAGAGTGCTCGGAGAAAGCCAACGGTTCAATAGTTTGCCGAAGAATACTTAATGGTCTGACTGGGATCGGAATCGTCGATATATTTTCATGTTTTTGATAACTTTCATTCCCTCGGTACGTAAAATCTTGTTTTTCCAGTAGAAGATTAAGCAGTTAAATGTTGAATTAAATGAAGCAATGGTTTTACCCCAGAGTCCTGTAAGGAGTGTGTTATCCAAAATATATTTTTTCTCTCTCGTTGTTGTTCTTAGTCCAAAGTAGACAAACGCCGGAATGGATAACACCACAAAACAAGCGACTGCTAGCAAACAACTCGATATATTTTTCAAAGAAAACGTCTTCTTCATCTCGGGCGATATTCCATTGTTTCTACGACTTTTCCTCGCGATTGTAAATAATTTGTAGTTGATGAACACCATGGGAGGAAAGACAAGAATAAAAAATATTAGAACACAAGCTGCGATGGAAATAAGAAAGTCGTTTGCAGACATCAATGTCAAAGTAAGCAAGACACTAATCAGAATTGCCAGAAGAGTTAAAAGTTTTCCCTTCGTTACCGATGTTCGATGAAAGATAGGATAATATGTCGCCAAATATCGATCAAAATTCATCACCAAAAGAGCGAGTAAAGAAAAACCAAAGAAAATATTTGTTAACGTTATGGGAATAGCCGCCCACCTGGGATATTCATCCAATTTTTCAGTCAGCAACAATATCGAGACAGAGGCCAAGAGTGGATTGTTAGTTAAAACCACGAGCAAATCGCAACACGACAAAACCATTATCATGAAATAACACAATTTCTTTCGAAGTTGCGCAGATCTCCTGAAACTGAGTATGACCAAGGAATTTAAACATATCCCTGAGAAAAAGAACAATACGTTCAAAGTAAATATAAATATCAGGTTGATAAAATGAACGAACTCCATCGTGAATCGACTTCTTCTGAGGAACTGAACACAACAAGTATAGACAGCAGATGATATGGTCAGAATGACATGCTGAAGTAGATATATATCACATAATAATTCATAACCATGACAACACTTTCATGAATATTTTATACGCGTTGATGGGTTTAAGACTTAACGTTAAAGTGGCTACCTACTGTTTTTCAAATATATATCTAAGACTAATCCGTTTCTGAGTGTATTCATTCTGTATTTATTGTGTGTTTGTGTTTTTGTTAATAATTTTGTTGTAAACGATTCTTTTGTAATTTTCTGAGTATAAAATTTTTTTTTAAAGATTGTTGTTGTGGAATTTACGATCTAGACCGAAATTGTTTTGGTCGATTTCCATATCGATTAATAACCTCAATTTTTATACAACCCTAACCCTGATACTAATCCTAATCGCACCCCCAATCTTAGCCCTAATAATCCTAGTCCTAACCCTAACCCTATACCTAATAGCCCAATGTATCTCGAAATGTATATATGCCTAGTCGTTTTTCCGATCTATTTATCGAGAGCGTCAAGTTTGAGGCAGCACTTTTCTTGCAGTACTAACTCTTAATCTTATATAAATCTAACCCTAATCTTAATCGCAGTCCTGACTATAATCCTTAACCGTAATCGTTGGGACCTCACTTCCAGTCACTCTTTAACATCCACAATCAGGGATGGATTTACTGGGGGTGTGGAACACAACTTGGCACTGGTCAGAGCTGGCAGAGCACCCCACCCCCTCCCCTCCCCTCCCCTCCCCTCCCCTACCCTACCAGATCATGCTGGTCCATCCCTGTCCAAAATCATACACCAACCTTCAATACCGACATTTTTGTCCCAAACTTGAAAGTCTTGCTTATCTTTGAAATCTGCTTCGTTCTCTTTTTCATATTGTTGACCAACCTGGAAGAACGACAATTTGTTTTTAGTCTTGAGCAATTTCGAAGTTACTGGGAAAAAATGCAATTATATATACGATACAATCACGGACGCATGCAATTCAGTTTTCATGTCCGCAGTTTGCAGACATTGGCAACCCTCCTTCCTTCATCAGTAAATTCTGAAAGTCGTTGAATGACAGATCTCAAACTCATTAACAATTCATGAGTAAATTAGCCAACCATACTGCTTTATTTTGCTCACATGATAATACTGGATACCTGGTGAAGTATACTGATCTAGTCCCAGAACTGGATCAAAATTAATTCAGTCTTTGAAAAGACTGGATCAAAATTAATTAAATAGTGATTCGCATGAGATGTCATTTCAAATCCTCCAATGGACCATTTGCATTACAGACTAAATTTTGATCTAGACAAGTCTAGACAACAATTTCATCACAGCTTGAAAGAGCATCACAAAATTAGTAATATTCCGACGTTTCGTTGCGAAATGTTGTAAAATGCGGATAATATAGCCTTGCGAAGTTTGCCGTTTTTCAGTCATTTTGTATTACGCACGGAAAATTGACAGCCCAATCGGGTGTTGGCGCATCAATTTCCCGTTTGTAATACAAAATGACTGAAAATTGCAAATTTCGCAAGGCTATATTATCCGCATTTTACAACATTTCGCAGCGAAACTTTGGAATATTACTAATTTTGTGATGCTCTTTCAAGCTGTGATGAAATTTTTGTCTAGATCAAAATTTAGTCTATAATGCAAATGGTCCATTCGGACTGGTCTAGATTTCAAGTCCTCGCATTCTAGATTCCAAGGCTATATTATCCGCATTTTGATCAAATTGCGCGAACTTGAAATCTAGTCCAGTCCTCACAGTCGCATTTGAAATATTACCTCAATAACTGTGTAACAAAGTTGTAACAATAATTTTTCAAAATGAATGAAGCTACATATTGCATGAAATTTAAGGCAAAAAAGGTTTAAGAAGTAAGATTTTCAGCAACGAAAGGTGGTCATATATTACTAGCCCCAGTGTCGGCCACTGGCCGAAATTTGAAGAACTAAGTACCTTGTCAAACAAATCTGATGATTTCTTTTGGATCTCTTGTATATCATCAGACAAGCCTGTCAGCAGCAACGGTAGTAACTTATGAAAATAAGAGTACCTGGAGAACACAAAACTAAACGTAAGTTGAGGTGATGTCAGTTTTCGGATCAAATTGAGCAAGCTCAACTCAACCTGATCGAGTCGAAAGGCTTTCTAAAGTCTGATTTCCATACGGTTTTCCACCACTTCGCCCGTACCGTACCGTACCGAAAAGTTTTAAATTTCAAAATTTCGTGAATGTTGATTGGTTAGTACTTCCGTAGTACGTCAAAAAAATTGACTTGCGACGAACTTTTTATTTTGATACGCGAATACACCCGGAAGTACGTGGATTTATAAATCTCTTTTCAATCTGCGCATGCTCACCAGTACGTTTCGCTACGATACGGGCGAAGTGGAAAACCGGCTTAACTGTCGCGAACGTGTTGTAAGTGTCGTCAGAGAAGTGTTCGCGACCAAATAGAAACATGAAGAAAAGTCTTGTCGCGACACGCTGGCAACAGTTCACGACAGTTACAACAGTGTCGTCGAGATAGACTCGAGTTCGATCTCGACAACAGTTGCGACATGCTAAAAACGTGTCGTAACGGTTATTTTTTAATGAAAACAGAAAAACGACATCGTGGCAACAGTTTGTCTTTTTAAAACTGCCGCCAGCTGCTTGTACGATCCCTGGGTACGAAATTAACTTGTGACAGTGTCACGACAGTTACAACCATATTATGGAAACAAGCAATCGAAACGTTGGGTCTTGATTACAATTCGACTGGGCTTTGTAATCATTTATTTAAACCAGAGTAGCGAGCGAAACATGATTGATATACCTGGTTGCAGTAAACGAACAAACTTTAAAGCATACAAATCATTCACGACAAACACTTCACGACACGTTCGCGACAGTTACAACCATATTGAAACCAGGCTTAAGGGCGACTCTGGCAGCCATCGTATGACCCATGCCCAATCACGGAGAACAGCAGGTCCAACTGCAATGGACACCATAAATCTCACAGCTCAGTTTTCAACCAATGTCCGAGTTCAGCAATATGAGATAGACTTATTTTTAAATATGTTTGAAGCGAAACCAGGATTATTCATAATAAGTTTCTAGACGTTCTCTGGTTTTTAAATATTTATTATTACAAACTTTCGACTGCCAGTCTGAAGTCTTCAACGGTAATCTTCAGTCATTGTAATCTTCAGTCATTGTAATCCACCCGTTGAAGACTGCAGACTGCCAGTGGAAAATTCGTAGTAATAAAAATATTTAAAAACCAGAGAACGTCTAAAAGCTTATTATGAGATAGACCACAGTACTACCAGCATACACCCCCTTACCACATTACACACATTATTACCTTCAATAAAATTTCTCCGAAAGTAAAACGTACCTATCTCTTAGATCAATCAACCACCCTTAACCACAGTGGACACCATTAATCTCACAGTTGGATTCGTTGAGCAATACGAGATATACTACAGCCTATAGTATATCAGCACCCACCCACACATTATTACAGTATTACTTTCAGTAAGTGTCTCCCAAAGTGTAACCAAAAGTGTGGGGGTGTAACCCCCCTCACCCAACTGTGAAACTCAGGTAAAAATCAGGTAAAATTCAAGTTTAAATTTTGACATTTTCAGGTAAAATTTGCGTAATAAAGTCGTTATTTTTGTGAGATGATAAGATAACCATTTTTGTAAAATGCAGTCAATTTAGATCCAATTCGTTTGCGAATTTGCTTTAGAAAACGGCAGGGGGAGGACCCCAGACCCCCCTTTTCTTCGGAAACTTAGTATGACAGTGGAAATCGATCAGAAAAAGCTCTATTATAATTATTACATTTCAGGTAAATTTTTAACATTGAAGTTCAAATTTCAGGTAAAATCCTCCGACACCACCCCAACTTCAGATGCTTCGCTACGTCCCTGAACGTACCTATCTCTGAGATCAAGTAACCACCCTCCAACCACAGTGGACACCATAGACCTTACAGCTGGATTTTCATCAAATGTTCGTTGAGCAATATGAGGCAGGACACTGTCCACATTTTTACCATCACCACCTTGGATTACAACACCTACGGTCTGAACAAAGAATCGCTTCAAGATAAAATATACGTATTTACAACATGAGCGGCCGTGTTCTATATCCGATACAACACGGATGGCTTGTGAAACGTCTTGGTGAGAACATTCGTATTCTTCAACAATTGAAAAAAAAGTGGTTCTCACAAAGACATCAGGCTGAAACGGTTCTTAACTGGTTCCTATTTCCAGTCAAAAACAATTGTTCTTGGTTTAGAGTTTTAAACCTTTTATTGTATACAATGAATTTAATTTTGATAAAATAAATGGATGATGTGGATGAAAGACATAATTCATGCTAGCAAGATTACAGTATTTTCTTCCTAGTACCTGCTTGCTAATTCAGCTAAAAGTTTAATAAAGTTTTTTAAGAACAAGTTTCATTTGATAGCCTGAAGTGGTTCTTCCATTTTGGATGCTTTTAAAATTGCCCAAATTTCAGGCTGGGTGGTTCTTAAACCACTGGTTCTCTTATGCGAGGCTGTACTGTACTGTACTGTACTGTACTGTACTGTACTGTACTGTACTGTACTGTACTGTACTGTACTGTACTGTAGAATACTATCAACACAGCACCCCCACGTAAATTGCGGTAAAAACCAGCCTCTGTATTGTACTGTACCATACCGTACCGTACCGTACCGTACCGTACCGGACCGGTCTGCACTGTAGAATACTGTCTACACAGCACCCCCACATAAATTGTGGTAAAATTACAGCCTACCTCTAAAACAGCCAGCCTGACTTTAGAATGTTGATGCGCAATTGATAACAGCAATGGCTTTACTAATGATTCTGCTTGATAATAAAACTGATCTGGTATGGTCTTTGCCAGGAGACATGAACATTTACAACTTTCCTGAAACAGAAAAAGTGCACGAATTAGCCTTTCTCACGCCGCCATTTTTGGGTGGCTTTTCAGCCGAAGTATGGGAGATAAGTCCACATATCAGCGACTTTTTATAATTTTTTGGACGAATGATGGTAAATTTGCTTTGTAAATGGTTAGTTTATTTTGTAAAATTGCTTTTCACATTGTTTTAATTGTCTGCATTGGTTAACGAGAATTAGATGCCACCCAAAAAAGGCGGATATTCGTCATCGTGAGAAAGGCTCATGCCGTGTCAGATGATGACAGTGTCATGTGACAGTGTCAGTGACAGTGTCATGCCGGCAGACTCGCGAAGATCAAGATTCTCCCTCTTGAGTTCAGAAGAGATATCTCAGACTTATGCCTACTTTTTAAATCTAGAACTGGAGCAATTACTACTGATGTGAACAAATATATATGTACTTTTGAACCTGGATACCAATCAAGAAATTATGATAAAAACAACTATAATCTTATAATTAAACACAAGCAAGACTATTTTAGAAATTCTTTTTTCATTAGAACGGTTGAACTATGGAACACTCTACCGTCTCTTGTCAAATCCTCCAATTCTTTAAGTAATTTCAAGTCTCATCTTCATAAGTTGTATTCTACTAAGTTATCGCATTACGTACCTCCGGGCACTGCGTGATCAACGTCTACACATTGCGATTTGTTGAACCATCATCCGGCCATTCTCATCATATTTACAAATATGTTATAAATTGACTCGTGATTTCCAAATTGATTTTGAATAATTCATAATAGTAATCTGCATAGTGGGCAAGTCGCAGTGTGTAAACGTTTAGTACTTTTATAGTCACGATTCAAACCTTAGCTAGTATAAGTTGTTATAACTAATGTGTTATAACCTGTTCTTTATCTTTATTTATATTTAACGTCTTTTTAGGGGTTAGGTGTCAATTGGGACGAGAGTCCTGTTCCTTTCCCCTGTCACGATTTGTATCTGTCTTTATTTGTCTTTAATTAATTAGTTTGTATCGTGTATAAAGTGACAAATTCATTATATTATATTATATTATTATTAAAGGCTAATTATATACAAAATGAACACCTAATGATGATATACATCATAGATCTATTAAGCATGACCGTATGATGATATATATACATCATAAAAATGAAGAGAGTCAAGAGATCATGTTGACGATGTTAGACGACGACTTGGAGTCGTCGAAAGTCTTTTAAGGATTGTATACTTAAAATGGAAATTCCGCCAAACAATTTACATGCAAGACCAAACCATAAATGTTCTACATTTGAAAAGAAGTGTAGGAGGCCACTTCAATGTACGTCTTATAAAGTCTTATACACATCAACATGTAAAAAAGACAATGTTTAGTTTTAATAAAATATCCATGAAGAGTTCTCATTGTTATGAACTATATGTATAATTATATCATATATGTACTTCAGAAATGTCACTCTAAGCATATCACCTGCTGCCTATATACTTGTTATGTTCAGTTTTTCAGAAGAAGAGGGCAATTCAGCACACGCACGATGGAGTTCTTTCATTTTATCAACCTGATATTCATATTTGCTGTGAATGTATTGTTCTTTTTCTCAGAAATATGTTTAAATTCCTTGGTCATATTCAGCTTCCAGAGGTCTGTACAACTTCGAAAGAAATTATGTCATTTCATGATAATGGTTTTGTCTTGTTGCGATTTGGTTGCGGTTTTAACTAGTCATCCACTGATGGCTCTAAATGCCATGTTATTCCTGACTGGAAAGTTGGATGTAGTCACTGACTGGGTGATTATTTCCTCAAGGTTCTCAGCTGTTTTCGTTGGCTTTTCTTTACTCGCTCTCTTCGTGATGAATCTTAATCGATATTTGGCGACATATTATCCTATTATTCATCGAAGATCGGTCACGAAGGGAAGACTTTTAACTCTTCTTGCAATACTGATTACCATGGGAATAACGATGGTGCTGCTATCTTTTACCGATTTTGTTATTCCCTTTGAAGTTGGTCTTCTGATATCTATTATCATTATCTTTCTCCCAATGTTGTTCATCAACTACAAGTTGTTTACAATCGCCAGGAAAAGTCGTAGAAACAACGGAATATCGCCCGAGATGAAAAAGACGTTTCTTCCGAAAACTATATCGAGTTGCTTGCTGGCAGTCGTATGTTTTGTCGTGCTAAACATTCCAGCGTTCGTCTACATTGGACTGACCATAACCTTGACAAAAAAAGAATTTACTTTGGACAACGCAATCCTTCCAGGATTTTGGGCTTCAACCATAGCCTCGATGAATTCAACATTTAACTGCTTAATCTTTTATTGGAAGAACAAGATTTTACGCACCGAGGGAATGAAAGTTATTAAAGGCATGAAACTATGTCGCAGAGTCCCAAACCTAGTCTGACGATACTCAAGAAAGAAGAAAATAGTTGGGAAACGAAAAACAGAGGAAAATAGATTTGGCTTTGAAAGATGAACGAGCATAAAAGAAAACAAAGACTTAAATAAAATGTGACGACAGTAAAACATGTATATAACTGCAAGATGGCAACAGATGGCAGCTGCCTATATAATACGAGATAACGGAAATATTCTTTCATTTTAAAGTGAAAATTTCAAAGGCCGCAAAATTTCTTCCGAGTACTCATTCCATTAATGATTGCTCTTTATTGGGCCACCAATGATGGACTGGGAGGAACAGTTTAGAACTGAAGAGTGATGTAGAATAATGTTATGACGAGCGTGGTTTAAAGGTGCAACTACTTGAGAAGAAACTTCAGAGCTTGCAAGTATTTATACAAAATTAGAATGAACATGATTTGGCTATAATTGTAACATCGTCCTCTAGGGAGGAATAGTACTAGCAGTTTAGAACTGACCGAGCTATCAAATTAAGTATAAATAAATTTAGATAAGCCTTAGTTTAAGAACGTTTAAGACACGCGATTTTCATATATGCTCCACTTTGTGGCAAAGGGAAACGTGCTTAGCGCTTGGGTCACCGGTTTAGTGTATAATTAAAATATATTATGAAAACAAACTTTCATTTCTATGTCTCGACCCGTTCCAAAACTGCAAACTAATAACTTCTGAAACAGTTGTTTAACTAGATATTATGTGTTATGAGAACTAGATCATGTTCTTTGTATAATTCCAATTCTTACGTGCAGCAACAGAGGCAAAATTAGAATCACAACACTGCATATTGCAGCAATCTCAATATCATCTGCTGTCTTGTGCAGTTATCTCGCGTTTTCGAAAAGGTGAAATACACAGGCACTTTCTAGCAACACAGCGCGTGTATCCACTCTTTATATTTCATTTTAAATAAAAAGTTTCAGAGACCGCAAAATTTCTCCGAGTAGTTTTTAATAATTTAGTAAAACTGGACCATTATTCCATTAACGCGTGCTCTTTATTGGTGCACCAACGATGGATTGGGAGGAACAGTTTAGAACTGATGTAGAATAATGTTATGACGAGCGTGCAGGTTTAAAGGTGCAACTACTTGAGAAGAAACTTGGACCGCCTCTTTGTCAAAATTTGTTCTTCATCGGCATAAATTAAGTTTGTTTGACTCAAGGTGCTTTACAACTGCACTGGAGCAATAATGAATGGTCCTAACTGTAACAGATTAGAACTGATATAGAGATTTATACAAAATTAAAATAATGTAGGTTTCCCCTGTTAGGAATACTGAACCAACATGAAATGGCTATAATTGTAAAATCGTCCTGTAGGGAGAACAGTACTAACAGATTAGAACTGATAGAGTTATCAAGTAAAAATAAAGTTAGACCATTATAGCTTTTTTAACCACTATAGTCTTAGTTTAAGACACTATTTTCATATATGCTTTACTTTGTGGCAAAGTCGTGCTTAGCGCTTGGAGCACCCGTTTAGTGTATAATTAAAATATATTATGAAAACAAACTTTCATTTCTATGTCTCGAGCCGCTCTCAAATTGTCTTCCAAAACTGCAAACTTACTTCTAAAACAGTTGTTTAATTAGATATTACGTGCTATGAGAACTAGATCATGTTCTTTGTATAATTCCAATTCTTACGTGCGGCAACAGAGGCAAAATTAGAATCACAACACTGCATATTGCCGCAATCTCAATATCATCTGCTGTCTTGTGCAGTTATCTCGCGTTTTCGAAAAGGTGAAATACACAGGCACTTTCTAGCAACACAGCGCGTGTATCCACTATCAACGCGTATCTTGGGTTTCCTCTTTCTTGTTCCAAAAACTTAGGTATAGGTACGAAAAACCAGATATAGTAACAAACTCACGCAGCGAAAATAAAGCGATGGCAAACTTCGTGTGGGCACCGCAATTGCTCCAAATTCTTCGCAAATTTCAGAGAAAAAGACTACGGTCAGTGACATTAGTGGTCAAAAAATAGGTACGTCAGGTGACCGGAAACCCAGGTATTTTTCACTTGACCTGAGCGTTCATGAGAGTACAGGAGAGTCGATGAAAGTTGACGATCAAAAACGAGTGAGAGTTTCAACTCTCATCAACTGTCATCGTCGTTTCATCCACTGACCTCTATATATATATATATCTGGAGTGAGAACTCGAGTTCAAAAAGTGAAACCAAGATGGCGGAAATTGAAGAGAGCTTTGGACGTCAGTTCCAGTCCTCTTCTATTGTTTTTGTTTGCGCGGTTGGGAGTGTGCCGAAATTTCGTATTTTGAATTTGATTTAATTAAAGAATAACACTATATGTTAGGATTAGGATTAATGTTAAGATTAGGATTAATGTTAGTATTAGGATTAATGTTAGTATTAGGATTAATGAAAGGATTAGGATTAATGAAAGGATTAGGATTAATGAATGGATTAGGATTAATGTGAGTATTAGGATTAATGAAACGATTAGGATTAATCTAGGATTAGGATTAATGTTAGAATTAATATTAGTATTAGGCTAGTAGTATGGTTATGATTGTATACTTAAAATGGAAATCTTCTCAAAAGATTTAGATGCAAGACCAAACCATGAATTTTCTACATTTGAAAAGAAGTATAGGAGGCAACTTAACGTAAGTCTTCAACCAATAAGACAATGTTTAGTGTTTGGTAAAATATTCATAAAAGTGTTGTCATGGTAATGAACTATTTATATAATTATACCATAAGTGCAATTCAGGATTGTCATTCTAAATATCATCTGCTGTCTATATTTGTTATGTTCAATTCTTCAGAAGAGGAGGTCAATTGCGAAGTCGCACGATGGAGTTAATTTATTTCATCAACCTGATATTCATATTTGCTTTGAACGTGTTGTTCTTTTTCTCAGGAATATGTTTAAATTCCTTGGTCATACTCAGCTTCCGGAGGTCTGTGCAACTTCGGAAGAAGTTATGCCATTTCATGATAATGGTTTTGTCTTCTTGCGATTTGCTTGTGGTTTCAACTAATCATCCACTGACGGCTCTTATCGTGATGTTATTCTTGACTGAAAAGTTGGATGTATACCCTAGCTGGATGATTATTTCCACGAGGTTCTCAACTGTTTTCGTTGGCCTTTCTTTTCTCGCTCTTTTGGTGATGAATTCTGATCGATATTTGGCGACATATTATCCTATCTTTCATCGAACATCGATAACGAAGGGAAAACTTTTAACTATTCTTGCAATACTAATTACCGTGGACGTAACCCTGGTGCTGATATCTTTTAACGACTTTGTTTTTATTCCCCATGGAGTTGCTGTTCTAATATTTATTATCATTATCTTTCCTCCGATGTTGTTCATGAACTACAAAATGTTCGCAATTGCCAGGAAAAGTCGTAGAAACAACGGAATATCGCCCGATATGAAAAAGACGTTTTCTTTGAAAAATATATCCTGTTGCTTACTGGCAGTCGCTTGTTTTCTGGTGTTAAGCATTCCAGCATTTGTCTACAGTGGACTAAGCATAACCTCGACAGCAAAATAACTTACTTTGGATAACGCAATCCTTACAGGACTCTGGGCTTCAACCATAACCTCAATGAATTCAACATGCAACTGCTTAATCTTTTACTGGAAAAACAAGATTTTACGCACCGAGGGAATGAAAGTTATTAAAGGCATGAAAATATGTCGAAGAGTCCAAACCTAGTCTGACGATACTGAACAAAGTAGAAAATAGTTGGGAAACAAAAAACAAAGAAAATAGATTTGGCTTTGAAGGATGAACGAGTAAAGAAAACAAAAATTTAAATAAAATATGACAACAGTAAAACATGTATATAATTGCCAGATGGCAGCTGTGAAATACTCTTTCATTTTAAAATGAAAACTATCAAAGGCCGCATTATTCCATTAACAATTAAGCGCCCTTTATTGGTGCACCAATGTAGAACAATGTTATAACGAGCGTGGTTTAAAGGCGCAACTATTTGAGAAGAAACTTGGACCGCCTCTTTGTCAAAATTTGTTCTTTATTGGCATAAATTAAGTTAGCTTGGTTCAAGTTGCTTTATAACTGCACTGGAGCACTAATGAATGGTCCTAACTGTAACAGTTTATAACTGATAGAGCTTTCAAGTATTTATACAAAATTAAAATGATGTAGGTTTCCTCTGGTAGAAATACTGAACCATCGTCGTCTAGGGAGAACAGTACTAACAGTTTAAAACTGATAGAGCAATCAAGTATAAATAAAGTTATACCATCCATTATAGCTTTTCTAATCACTATATAGTCCTAGTTTAAGACACGATTTTCACATATGCTTTACTTTGTGGCAAAGTGAAACGTTCTTAGCACTTGGATCACCTGTTTCGTATATAATTAAACTATATTATGAAAACAAACTTTCATTTCTATGTCTCGACCCGTTCCAAAACTGCAAACTAATAACTTCTGAAGCAGTTGTTTGACTAGATATTATGTGCTATGAGAACTAGATCATGTTCTTTGTATAATTGTATAGTCTCTAATTCTTACGTGCAGCGAGAGAGGCAAAAATAGAATCAGAACACTGCATATTGCAGTAATATTATGCATGCAGTTATCTCGCGTTTTGGAAAAGGTGAAACACATAGACACTTTCTAGCAAAACCGAGAGTGTATATCCATGACTATCAACGCGTATCTTGGGTTTCCTCTTTCTCGTTCCAAAAACTTGGGTATAGGTACGAAAAACCAGATATAGTAAGAAACTCACGCAGATAAAATAAAGCGATGGAAAATATCGTTTGGGCACCGCAGTTGCTCCAACGTTTCGACACTCCAGTCTAGTTTCCTCATCAGGGGCGATTTGAAGTCACCAGATGTCTCCACACTTCAGATCCCTGATGAAGACACTCTATATACACTGGAGTGTCGATACGTTGGGTCGTCAATGCAATTCGACTAGGCTTTGCATTCATTCATAAAACTAGAGTAGCGAGCGAAAACATGATTGTTCAACATGGTTGGACTAACAATGTCAAATGACGCCACTGGAG